>JAOBAZ010248396.1:0-16299 GCA_026546875.1 Pteroeides caledonicum
ACTAGTTGTTGAGCTACTGTATACATACATGTACCTGTATTGTATTGCAGTTAACTATATAGCTATATACTATATTTTTAGGCTAAAGTCTCAGCTAAAAATAATCACAGAATTGAATCAAATGTCAAGTTTAAACCTGTCAACAAGAAAATTAAAGCAAGGACTAAAGATGACCAAGTTCACCAAGAGAAATCTAAAATTTCTGATTGTAAAGTTCAAACACATGGTACAGTGCAAAAAACAAGAAAATCACCCAGAATAGCTGCCCGATTTGATAAAAATACTGTAATTAAAGATCCAAAGGCTTTTAACAAACAAAAACCAAGTACAGCTAATGGTAATGAATTAGACAATCCCAGTACCAAAGCAAATGAAAATGTTGCTTTTGTTACAAAAGATGACTTAACAAACTTATTAAAAGCCCTGACAAATAAAGATGTTTCCACATTAGCGACAGAAATTCACCCAGGTACTCAACAAAACTTTGTATTGTATAATATTACAGTATTTGTAATAAAAAGTTATTGTTTATTTTATAATTTTTGCCACATGTGACATTCTCCCAATGGTTTAGCTACAGTACATGAATGCACTGTCATATCCTATCAATAATGCTGGGTTATTTAATCAGGATGCGATGGATTCAGCTACAAAAAAACAGCTACAAGCCAACCAGCGTATAATAACTGAATGACAACTCCATCCCTGCCAGATTTGCAGGTCACCAGACCAACATTTGAGGGGGGAAATGAAGCTGATAGTAGAGCTTTGCACAAATAGAACAACAGAGGGAAAATGTACTTACAGGTTGAAGACGTTGAGAAATTGCCGAAAGTTGTAGTCACCATTAATATGAAGTCATAAATGGTTTGACAGCAGTGATAGAAATGGTTCGGAGATATGAGGGGTGGGTGATTTGCATTAAAAAGTAGGGTGGGTTGACAAACATGCACTGACGGGATGTAGGTGAAACAGCACTATTACCAGTTCTAGTAATATCCATACTAATGCAACCAAATTCCTAGAAGTATAGCTAAAATAACAATGCTCTGGGGAGTAAGCATAATTCAATGTGCCGTAAATACCCTGCAGCTTGGGCATATTTCACAAGGGATTAGACCTGACGTAATATTGTGCCATTGGCATAGTAAAATAGACAGATGCTGTAGACCAGGTAAAATTTGTTACCGGTAATGCCAGTAGCATAGTTCAGTTCATAACAGTACTGTATATATCCAGTAATTTTACAGTCTGTGTTATACACTCAGTATAATATAGGGGTAAATGATTTGTTATACCCAGTACTATATTATACAGGAGGTATGGTATATACCGTGTGTAGCAACACAGCACCTGTATATACTCCAGTATTAAATTTTTTATTAGATCAGCATCTGACTTCTGTCCCAGGATGTGTCAAAACTGTCAATGAAGTTAAAGATAGCATGAGTCTAAATCAAAGTACAAAGGTGTGTACTATTTAACAATTATTGAATAAGGTTAAATGAATATCAAGCCAAATTTCATCATTATCTAACTAATTATAAGTTTGTCATTATTGAACTGTATCTATTGTAATTATAAACAAATTACCAAGCCGAAGTTCTTCATTATCTAACAAAGCCAAAGGCTGAGGTTGCTAATGATAAACTGAGACTTGATAATTCTTTATATCATGCAAAAAGGAAGCCAGTTGTGTTGGTTCACATTGTGTTGTTTTATGTTGACATCATTGGCAACATCTTAATATGAGGTACACTGTACAACTTTTTTGTCCAAGTTCTGACTTCATAAGATGGAAGAAAAAGGTTGTATCCCATGCTACGACATTGCTCGCATTGGACATGACAATTTCATGCATGGCTATTAACCAATCAGAAGCCATGAAATATTTTAAATAAATAATAATAATATGAATAACATGCTCTGGTGCATTCTTAATACTTGCTTACATACTCGGTCTGGTAATCTTCTTGATCCTAATGTCTATTGTCTTATTGTGTGAGATTAAGACTGTGTATCCATATACATGCATGGTATTATATTGGCTTTGCAACAGCATCTATTATAGTATTGTCTGTTGTCTCTAAATCTATTGTTTACCCCAGTACCTGTTGTTTCTGCATGGGTATCCTCTCTTCTACAGCATTTACATGCACATGTATGTTGATCATATTTGTGTGTTGTCTCAAAAAATTGGTTTGATGGTGTTTCAGTTTGTTTTTTGGCAGTTTGAAAGATTAGTAAGTTATTAAAGCACCTTTATTTACATGTACTTCAATATGTTTGTGTTAGTGGCTGCAGCTGTATCCACATTGTCTCATAGAAGCTGACTAAAGGTGTCAGTAATTAAGTGCATGCATGTGGCTGCAAGAAATTATGCCCCCATTTATTAAACAATGGTGGTATCCAGTGTAGCTCTGTGAAAGATATTTGTTGTATGATACAATTATTGATGTTTTTTTACAATGTACTGTACTCAATACATGTCATGAGTGGCACAGTGTTTAATTTTTTTAACAAAAACGTTTTGGCTATAATTCTTTGCCTTAATCTTAAATTAACTAACAAGCTATATCTTTTGTGATCTGGTACAATTTATGCAATAACATAATATTGTACTTTTAATTAGCAAGAAACAAACCAACCAGTTGACATGTTGAAGCCTGCTCAGAATTCAATTACAAATACGACAAATATGCCACCAAACAATGTCATATCAACTACAGCTTCAATGGAAATATCAAAGCCTACAGCTATGAGGAGCTCATTTGCTATTGGTGTAAGTTTTACATGTTATAACAGACAGTACTGCATTCTTATACAGGAACTTAAATATTTCAGTGTATGTTTTTGATAGGCTCCTGGTCTTGTGATCAATGACCCCAACAATGATAAAGTTGAAAGACATAAACAGTGGAGAAAAGATCTAGGTATTTTTTAGTCACTGCTCATGATAATTTTGTTTGTGTCTCAATCATGCTTCAGCACACACTGCTTTCTTATTTACAGTACCATCATTCCTATCTCACACTGGACCACATACATGTACCCTGTACTTGGGCTGAGCGGTCCGGATGGGAAAAAGCGGTCCGGATGGGAAAAACCGGACCGGCAACGAAGCAATCTCGTTGGCTGTAACGCGTGGATACCGGACCGGAAATCAAAGTCGAGATTATATGAGAACACAGAAGTGAGATATAACAATGCTTTATTCCTCATAACTCACAATCACAGCTGATGAAGGACTAAGTTCTAAAAATATACGTCATAACTAGGTAACCTAGCCTATATCCTATCAGTTTGTAATGTGCGAGCAAAATCATAGAAATATGATGTAAACAGCCTAATCATAGAAATATGATGAACTCCAGGTAAAATAGTCTTCACCACATACAAGAATCACAATGTAGGAAATCCATGCCACCATGCATCTGAGTCTTAACCTAAAGGAAAAACACAAGTATCACAGTACAGGGAGGGAGGGTGATATTGTTATATCTTACGTCTGTGTTCTCATATAATCTCGACTTTACTGCGGGCGCTTCGCACCCTTGCGAGATCTACAATTATATTTCAAACAGAGAAGTTTCGATATGACAATGCTTGTTTAAAGCAAAAGATCAGGCAAAAATGTACTCGGTAGAAAGAGAGAAAAACCGCCCTAGCATAGGTACTATCAAACGTGGGTCGATAATAGAATCGAGTAAACGTTGGAGGTCCAGACCAATCTGCCATTTTCATGACCTCCTTTAAAGACACGCCTCCAGACCTAGCTTTGGATGTTGAAGCAGATCTGGTAGAATGCCCCTTGAAAATGCTTGTATCAATGCCAGCACACTCGAGGATAGATTTAATCGATCGGGAAATTTCACCGGACGATGAGGTCTGGTAGCTAACGTAAAGCTGATTGGAGACGTTGGGCTCCAGAGCTGGGCGCAAAGAAGTAATACATGCAATATAACACTGCAAGCAGCGGAGGAGGCAACGATCGTCACAGTCGGCATATCGAACTGAAGATACTTTATGAGAAGTTTTTGTTAAGCATGGCAATTGAAAAGCGACACCCTCAGGCAAAATACGCATAAAGCGAAGATCAAGGAGTTGAATTCTGAAGAGCGTTTAGGCGCCGTTAGAGCAAGTAGGACAGATAACTTCTTTGTGAGAGATTTCCGAGAGAAATCCTCGTTTCGCGGAAGAGAACGCAAGTGGGTCAGCATTGTATCCACATTGCAAGAATGCTGGTACCGAGGTAAAGCCGGTCTTAGATTTAAGACACCCTTTAGCAAACGAACAACAAGAGGACGTTATAAGACCAGTTATATCTGCCAAAGCGGGACAAAATTGATCACTTTTTCTGCCGAGACACCAGCTATGCCATTTTTTCCAGGCGGAGTTGTAAATTGTGTTTGTTCCTGGCCGCCAAGCTGCCAAGATGAGCTTGGAAGCGTCTGCACAAATGCCTTCCGAATGCAAGGATCGTTTGACACATGCCAGGCGGCTAAGTGCAGTGTCTGGCGTGGTCTGGTTCGCAGTGAGTGAGTGTGTCTGCCCCTGCGGGCTTAACAATAAACTCTGGTTCATGGGCAAAAGAATTGGAAGAGACACCAATAAATCCAACACGTTGGGGTACTACGCCTGGGTGGGCCACACTGGAGTTACTAGAACTAATTCTCTCCCTAGATCTCTCAGTTTCGCTAGAGATCGCATTATTGGGCAAAACGGGGGAAACGCATAGTTCCTCTGGTTCGACCAATCCTGCTGCAGAGCATCCGTCGCAAGCGCCATTGGCTCGGGTCTCCAACCGAAAAACTGGGGCAACTGTGCATTCAGACGATCTGCAAAATGCTCCTTGGAGCACGGCCCGCGAATTAGCATCAGAGCACGAAATACCTCCAGTTGCTGGAGTCGAGGATGTGCCGGGATTGCCAATCCGCCGCGAAATTGAGACGACCCGGGAGGTGTTCGGCACTAAGGAAGATACCTTGAGCAGGTGCCCACTCCCATAATGCCAATGCTAGATTGGAGAGAATTAGGGAGTGCATCCCCCTAGGCGGTTTACATACGCTACAGCCGAAGTGTTGTCCATGCGCAACCTCACATGGACACATAAGCGACTCTTTGTGAAGCAAAGGATTCTGCTAGAAGCTCTAAGCAGTTTATGTGGAGTTTCCTCTCCATCTGGGACCAAAAGCCGCCGGTCTGAACCCCTTGTCAGATCGCACCCCAGCCCGTCTTTGAGGCATCTGTTTCGATCACAATATCAGGAGGGGGGTGCAGAAGTGCACGACCGTTCCAAGCCTCGAGATGGGCTCTCCACCACTGCAATTCTTCCTTGGCTTCGCTCGACCATGCTATGGTCGCATCGTAGCCGTGACCTTGGGCTAGAGCCTGGCGTTTCAGGTGTTGGAGGTGGCGGTAATGCAAAAGAGCAGGGAAAATAGCCTGAATAGAGGCGGTCAACGTCCCACTGAGTTGGGAGAGATTCCGTACTGAGACTTCGTCTAGCGTTAGTAGATGGGCGCAGTGCGCCTTTATTGATGCCACATTGCAAGCGGGGAGGTGCAGAGTCACTCCAAGCTTCGAGTTGGAGTAAAGCAAGACTTCTCGAAATTGATTACAAAACCAAGGTTTTCCAGCAGATATTGAGCCGTGGCCATATCTAGAACCAAGCCCTCTTGGGACTGATTCATAAACAGTAGATCGTCCAGGTATATTATCAGCCGAATTCCGGCTCGGCGAAGGAGAGTAACTACTGGTTTCAACACTTTTGTGAACACTCTCGGAGCTGCGGCAAGGCCGAAAGGGAGGCAGGCAAATTCTAGGAGTGAATCTCGCCAAAGGAATCGAAGGTATTTTCTGTGATCTTTCCAAATTGGAATCACGAAGTACGCATCCTTTAAATCGATTTTCCCCAACCAGTCGTGATGTTGGAGCAAATCGCGGAGAAGGTGAATGCCTTCCATTTTGAAATGAGCATATTGCAAAAAAACGTTCAGATCCTTTAGATTTATAACAGGGCGAGATTTCCCGTCCTGTTTGCGTACCAAAAACAGGGGGGATAGTACCCTGGGCCTTTCCCGGGCTGCTGACGAAAATGCTTAAGCGGTCGTTTACCTCCGTTGCCATGGGGACTCGCGCCCATTACGGCAATCAACAATGGCGTTTTGAACTGCTTCAGCAACAACAGTAGGATCGAGGCCTGTATTCTCTGCTTGGTTTGACAACGCGGATTGTCATATATAGCCGCAAAAGAGGGCACATCGGATCACGAATACGGCCTGCCAGATTCAGCTGGCGGCGGTCCATGGCTGAGTTAAAGTTTGCTCCTTTCTTCTTCAAAAATTCTTTGATGAAAGAATCGACCTTTTTGGGCCGTAAATCCTCGTGAAAGGACAATGGTGTTTCCCGAGCCATAGATTTTCTAGCCGTCTTAGACAGGCCCTGGAAAGCGGCTACAGCTGCTAACTCAACAATCTCTGAGAGTGTATTGTCGACATCCTCATTTACAGTGGAGCGAGACAACACCAAATCGTTTCTGTTCGACGGCCCAGCCGAATCCGAGTCGCTGGGCCAGAGCTAGAATTCGAGCAGGAATCTTCAGGAATCTTCAGGAATTTTGAGCCCTTTGGTTGTTTCCGGGCAGATTTTAAGTGAGACTGCCGAGCAGTTATCAGGTAAATTTTTCCTCGGTGGCTGTTTCACCGGACTTTTGTCTCGCGAACTGGCTCGCGGAGCAAGATTTCCAGGGGCTGGCAATTCCCCATTGTCGACCTTTTCACTCGCAGAAGCCACTCAAGGCTTTAACAAACAAGCTTGTAAATGTTTTGGAAGCACGAACAAAAGCACAACCGTGTAGAGCGAGCTGATGAAGAACTGATAGGATATTGGCTGGGCTACCTAGTTATGATGTGTATTTTTAGACCTTAGTCCTTCATCAGCTGTGTATTGTGAGTTATGAGGACTAAAGCATTGTTATATTGAAACTTCTGTGTTTAAAATATAATAAATATTTATATTGCACTTTGAATGTACAATGTATCCCCAATATATGCCTTCAGTATGTTTTGCTCAATGACCTGATGCACATTAATCATTTAACGATGCATGTGCCATGATGTTGACCACAAACTACCACTTTAGAAGAGTTAGCTTTGGCTAATGCCACATGATTTTATTTGCCCAGCAATGAAACCCCACAAGCATGGATTAACAACTGCTGTAAAATTTTTATTGTTCACTTTATACACACTACTACAATTGTTCCATGCCATGTTCTTATCAGTTCAGAAGACAGACCTTTTTAGTCACAACAATAACAAATTACTCACTGTTATTTTATAGCCTATTTTTTCTGCTTGTCATACACGACTTATGTCTGGTAATCTAGAGGTTGACTGATGGTTTCCCACAACACTGCTGTCTACTGACTTTCCCTTGGTTTTGTGTATCTTCTCACCTGCTTAATTTTGTGTTCCTATCGAAAAGTGACAACCTGAGTCTACAGTACGGCTCAGTCTTTTTGCATCCAAACACTCCTGCCATTGATTTCCAATCTTTCAAGGGTCAACCCATCAAAGCCAAATCTTTTATGCCCCTTGTTTGTCTTTTATGCTACCCGAACCTCCATATTGCCTACAATTTTTATATTAAGACATTTTGTTTTTTGCATTTAGAAGAGCAAATTCAGGCTAAAAGAGAAAAAGACCAACAGATAAAGAAGTTTGAGTCCAGCTCTTCTTTACCGCCGGTACGTTAAGAAGTTCTTGCACATAATTCAGGACTTCTGACTGGGTCAGGGTGCGGGAAAAAACAAATTGTGCGAGGTTTGGCGGGCAGGTTTGGCCGCCAAACCCCGCACAATTTCTTTTTTCGACACCCTGTCAGCGGAGGCGTAGCCTGCAAGGTTGGCCATGCTATGCAAATTTCAAATCATTGCCATTATTCATTTCTTTAGAAATTCATTGTTTTTACGGTTCTTGAGCATGGAAATGTTTGCATAGCATGACTAAGTTGTCGGGCTGGCTACGCTACTGCCTGTCAGAAGCGCTGTAAAAATTGTGCGGGGAAAACGGCTAGTTGTGCGGGAATTGTGCGGGCTTTCCGTATTACATTTAAGGCTAAATGTGGGTTTATCGTACAAAAATAACATCAAAATCTTTATTATGTACGGTTTCTGGTAAGATGCATGTAGCTACTTTATAGTAAATTATGCAAAAAAGGCCATGGCCAATATACGTGTATGTTATCGCTTGGTTGTAGAATTATATATTATACAATAATTTGCTAATTATATAATTATTCTTTTTTAAAATCATATGCAGACAATTTCAAGCCGCTGTTTACGTTGAGTGTGTCATTATAATCAAGACCCAACTAATGATTCTATTGGTTACCACTTTTTCGTCTATACTGTAGCTTGTCGCGTATATGTGAATATACAAGCAATTATACAAGAGACAAGTAGCCTAAATCGATAGTTTCTCATTGTAGTCTGTACACGATTTTCACACTAAAACTGTTTTTTTATTGATCATTCACCAGCGACTAATTCTGCGCCAATCTAAAACTTTTTCCAACTGTCGAGTTGTTAACAATTCCGCGAAATCAAAATTTTGTTATTCCCTCATCTCCGCCATCTTAAATTTTAAAAATACTGCTGAAACTGATACCGAACCAATTAGTGGTAATAACTTCATAACAAATTCTGAATCTTAAAGGGAATAAGCAACGGATTTTATTTTTTGCCTCAATTGAAAGAACTCTTATAATCATGGAGAATGGCTTTTTATAGCTTTCACGTATCTTGCTTGGTTATCAAGATATTCTCACTTAAAGACGCATGATCCCATGCCGCCATCTTGGATATTCATAGATATGCATGTGACGTCATTGGCAGGGTAACTTACAATTTCTTGAGAACCACAGAATATTTCAGAAGTAAAATATGATTGCTTTACCACTAGATCAATACATGGTAATATAGAACAGCTAAAATCATTTTCACTGTAAATATGTTGTTTATAGAGAGGTTTTAGTTTGTTTACCCTGCCAATGACGTCACTAAATGAGGTCAAAATTAAATCCGGACAAGACAATTCTTTCAACTTAAAGTGTATTTGAAACGAAAATTATTATGATGTTTTTGAAAGATTTTTTAAAATGGTTTTTTTACAGTTTTCCGTTTGCTTCCGTCATTGTTGAGATATTTCAATTTGTTTACCACGTGTCAGTTTTTACGTCACACATTCATGCATAAAGAGTTGATACAAAACGGTAACATACTAAAGTTTGGTAGGCTAGAACGACTTCCAAAAATCTTATTTGTTCTATTAACACACCAGCATAATATTAGCACACAGGTTTTCCAAACATTAAAGTCGGTGACAACGGAGATATTTAACCTTCTGTGTCAACTCATTATGCATGAATGTGTGACGTAAAAACCTTGCATGTCACAAACAAACTGAAATACCTTAACAACGAAGGAAGTAAACGAAAAACTTTAAACGAAAAAATTATTTTACGATATTTTTCAGATAACGCAATTGAATAATTTTCGTTTCATACAGTATCTCGCTAATAAAACAAGATATGAAAGAGCACTAAAATGATGGTATATATCATTTTTCTAGTCCACGGAATGACGTTTTAAAGAATCTAGATGTAGAATCCCAGGACTTTCGGCCCACGGTCTCAGCCCCCTCCCCAATCGCAAGCAGCTTCCTACGGGCCTGTCAAATGATAATTTTTATTTACTACGAAAAAGGCCCTGTGTAGGAGTCTACAAGGGTGGTTATATGAGTAATAATATGACATAAAAACACAACATATTTACAAAATAAATTTAAAATGTAACCATAGGAACATAAATATATTTTAAGAGGTAAATGATAACCAAGGAAAAAAAATTCAAAGTAAACGGTAAAAATGTTGATGTCAGTTTTTCCAGGTGTTCCGTGTGAGGAACATCTTATAAATGCGAAACTATAGCGTTTAGTTCCTTTTTATATAATATTTATAGCTGTTTGAATCAATTTTGCATAAATTAATATCTTTTAAGATATTAATTTATGCAATTTATTTTTTAAGATATTAATTTATGCAAAATAGTATGAGTATTTAGTGTTTAAAAACACTAAGTACTCATACTATAGAATTGTGCGATTTTTTGTTGCAGTTCCCGCCACCACGCACCCTGTCAGAAGCCAGGATAATGTTTTTTGAGTGATAACAAGTAGCAATAGATTTTTTTAATTTAATAGTTTAGAACTGATCGAAATACTGGACACGTTCATACAACCAATAAAGGAGATTACACTATAAAAACAATTGGGGAAAGCTCTCAACAAAAAGAACAAACGGAAAAGTATGTGTATTTATTTCATTTTAATATGGATCACTGTACAATGTAGTGCTGTGGGAGCTACATGTATACTTTTTTCTTACAACTTTTTGTGTGTTTATTAAAATTTTTATGCTTTTGCTTTTTTTTATTTGTAGAAATAATAAAATCTAAATCTGATGTACACACTTTCCCGAAAGCATTACTGCATGTCAAATGATATTAAGAAATTTAGTTTTTACAAACTTAAATTTTATGTTTGGTTTTGCCAGAAAAACACACCAACTGTATACTTAGTTTGTTATTTCAAAGAAAGTATTTTATTATGTTATCGCATAAACATTTACTTCGTGTACTTCCTATAGTGTGTCTTGGCAGCTACAGTATATAGACTAGCTGTACACGTCGTACACAATATAATATACATGTAATACACTGTTATACTTAAATTGCATACTGACTCCTATCAAATGCAGAAAAAAGTCACAATAATAACCAAACATCTCTTGTTACATGGTCAGTTTAAACTTTTTTCAAATGTTATTCCTATCTTATTTGTAAAAAGTTCACACAGCAAGACAAACCCCCGAAATGCTGCCCAGTAAAACTCAGTGTAAAATGAGCACCTTGCAGCTTAAAAAGTCGCGTTATGTATGGCCATTTTTCAAATATATTTTAGAACAAAATTAAGTCAGAAAAGTATACCATATATTAATGAACAAACTCAGTACTAAGATGTCGTTTCGATGCACGTAACGTTTCACGTGTGACATTTTCAAGTCAAAAAGTGGTTAGTGTCACCAAGGGGATAAAACCATAAGAAGCAATGCTTAACCTTATATAAAATGAATTAATGCAGTTCTGACCAAAGTTGAAACTGCTGCTATTTACTGTAGGTATTTGTATACCTATAGTGCAGTGCAGCAATTTGTATATAAGTTAAATATTGATGTAGTATGTCGTAAGGTACAGGATGTAATACTTATAGCTTGCATCATGCATGCAGGGAATATGAAGGGTAATTTGACCCAAACGTTTTATGATTGCATGTTGAAGATCATTTCAGCTGAAGAAGCAATTCCTTTACACAACTTTGCTATCTTACTTTGTTCGGGAAATATTCAGGTTTGTTTGATATGCAAATGTACAACTTATTACGTCACATCGAATAAGGAGTTTCCACAGAACGCTATGTTTTCGAGTGTCCAATGAATTATGTACTGAAATAAATACGTCTTACTATCAGTCCTGTGTATCTGCACAACATGTGAAGTGTTTTAGGAACTCTTGTTACGCACTCGTCTTTTCTAAAAATAAACTTTTCTAACAACTTATTCTACAGTGTGACGTAACAAGTTGTTTTTTGCATATCAAACAAACCTAAATATTTTCCAAATAAAGCAAGGTAGCAAAGTTTTACCAAAACAATCCTTCCTCATCTTCCTCAACATTAACTCATAAAACCATTTCTCTTAAATTATGCCCTTTAAATGACTAAATTTTTGTTTAGTTTGAATGACCAACATGGGAGAGGCCGTGGTTTAATGAGTATGATGATATCGAGTGATCAAGCTGATAAACAAAGACAAAAAATGTTAGAACATCAAGTATGTTTTAAAAATATCATGTTTCTCTATTGATTAAATACTTTTTAAAGTGTTTTCGTGAAAGTTTGTTGCCAGGGTTGCAGCTTTTTTGAGTTTTCACAAATGCAAGACATTTTTTGCTGTGAATCCCCCTATTGTTAATTTTTGCGCACTTCGCTTTGTAAAATAAAATTGGTGGAAAAAGCGTTATAATATGGCAAATGTGCTGCACAAGATTTCGAATTACGTTGAAAGTTTGATTGTTTTTATGAATTTTGTTTTGAACTTCACGTTTTAATGTACATGGAAAACCTTCAATTGGCAAAGCATTTTTTTGATATGGTTTTTTACAGGAAGGTATTTTTAATTACCAACTGATACCGCCAAGCTGAACTTCAGACAGAATTTCTGAATATCTATAATCGATCTTAACGTTCTGTTTAAACGAAAAAAGATTCGGAACTTTACCCAAACCTTCAAACCTAGAGTTCCATACTTACAATTCGTAACTAAATTTTCTGAAACGTTTTTGTATCTAGATATAGTTTGGGTACTCAATATTTTTAACCACAGTTGTCGTTCAATATTTTCCTTGATCTCTTTTAGAAAGCTATTGAGCAACAAGTGGAAGATCGGCGAAGACAAAAACAAGAGGAAATGGAACGTCGATTGAAAGAAGATGCAATGGAAGAAGTTCGCTTGGCAAAGGAAACTGCAGAACTTCAAAAACAATTCGAAGAAGAGACGAGGAAGAACAGAGAAAAAGAGGTTTTTATCTTTATGATATGTCTTCGCTAGAACCCACAACAGCGAAATTACCAGTTATTGAACTTTTTTAGACCTTCGTTTGCAGAAATAATTTGCAATACGGTAATAAATGTTTCTAGTAGATTTATATAGTTTTTATTTGAAGTAGTTTATTTAATTAAAATTAAAAAGACAGTACTCATGTTACTTCGTCAAATTCTAAATTAATAAACTCTTCCTACGTTGCACCAGTGGCGGCTCGTGCTATTGGCATTTAGGACTGTGCCAAGTAATTGTCCGTAAATGTTTTAAAATATGCATTAAATAATACTGTAATTAATAAATTGTTTAAGTCAAAAATATTGCTCAAACTTCGAAAGGTTGTCTTATATTTGTAAAAACTGTAAAATCAGCCTAGTTCCGTTTACAACCAAAGCCATAAGATCCACGCAAATGAGCACTGAGCAATATGCAAGCTTGCTGAGGAACAAGCTTGAGAACTGGCGACTTTTACTGCGAAACCGGTACTGGTAGGACAGATTTAAATTTGCCTGATTAAATGTCCTTTTACGCATGTGCAGTTTGTTTTTCATGTGATCTGACAAGACAGGCGATTGGCCGCCTCAGCATAAAATGGAGTAAACACACTGCTTTCCCGAAGAGTGCCAAGTTTGCAACATGAGAGTCTGATTGTGACAATTCGGAATTACCATTAATTGTTTTATATTTGCAAATTTAACACCAGGTTATATAAATAGTAAAGATTGAATGAGAATTGTTAAAATATTGCCGTGATTTAACTTTAAGCTTCGTAAATCCATGAAATAAAATTACTTTTTTCAATTTATTTTTTAATTAATTAAGAGTTGCCCCATAGTCAGTGTTGTAATTCGTAATTCGAGCCGCCACTGTGTTCCACAACATCTTTAAACGACCATTCTCGCAGTTGCAATTCGATTATTAGGTACATTAGGTACCGAGCAGTTACAGTATACTGAAAGTGACAAGAACCTGTCTTAATATCATATTTGTCCAATGAGTTAAATTTTTCTTTTCTGTTTCCTGAACCCATTTCAACTCTAACTTCGATGTTATCTCTAACCACCATAACGCTTATACTGTACTGACCATAGAGATTATAAATACCACTGAGGGGGCATTGGTATAAAAAACATTAGATCGAAAAGGGAACGCGCTAATGGGGGGCAAATTAGGGTCCTGGACTGAGTTGTTCAAAGGTGGGTTAGCGCTAACCCAGGTTTAAACGTTAACCCACTGTTTTAGTTTAGTGTGTAAGAATCCAGAGTTTTTGTTGAAAATTCCATCGTAACTCTCAAACCAATTCACAACAGTTCTGTAAAAAGCAACAATGTTTCAACAAAGCTGGTTCCAATAATTTTGCTTCTCAACTTTTCACTAACCCTCGGTTAAGCTAACCGAGCTTTGAACGACCGCCCCCCGGATGCTAAGCCAAGCGCGTATTGGCTACATCAATGCCTCCTTAGCAACCACGTTAGCAACAACTGAAATGTTTATAAAAATTGTTCTATTCGTTGTTTGAGGCCGTTTTGCCGGTTTTTTAGGGAAAACAATGTTTTTTTGAACTGGTTTTACTACTTTAAACATTCTGAAATGATATTTTAAGGCCAAAACCGTTTATAAATAAAAAAAAAACTCGTTTAAGACGACTTATTTCGGCCTCTGACAAGACGGACAACATCGTGAATGAGTGAACATCCGGGACTTGAATTTACCCCCATTAGCGCGCTCCCAATTTCACCTCGATGCCCCCTCTAGTGTTATTTATATTCTCTATGGTACTAACCCTAACCACATCATACATTTCACATCACACATTCCACAACTTACATTTTCATCACACATCCCACCCTCATCTAGTCATCCATATACGATATCAGCTTGAGTTTAAAAACAATTTTTAATAGTCAGCCCCCATATACCGGTAATTTTATTTTTGTACACCTTCATATTTATTTTTCTGTTTGTTTTTTTCGTTTATGTCAACTAGGAAAAAGCAAGAAATCGTGTTCGTCTACTTCAAGAGGGTATTTCAAAAGCTCACGAGTCAGCTCAACAGGTCTTTAGTTTATTCTAAATTTGTTGCTTTAACTGCGTATATATGATATATATGAAATGTATTCGAATTTATGCAATTTTACAATTATTTTTTGTTCACACGTACTCTGTATTTAAATGTACCTCCCAGTCCATGTCAACAAGTCTTTACCCATTTTGAAATGCTATGTTTCTAAAATATAATAGGGCCGTTTAAGCATGCAGGACGACAACGTGACGACGACGGCAAGAAAAAATTAGTTCAAGTAATCAACGAAAAAAGATTGCCGTGTCTTATTTGTTGTATACACAGTTTGAAAGGTTTATTGGAGAACCTTTATAGTTACAATAAGTTTTCCTGAGCCGCTTCGAAGCGGCTTGAGATGTACACTGTAGTTGTCGTGTAGAAGGACGTAAAAATGTCTAGTTTAACGTTGTAAACAGACCGGAGATGGCACCTGAAACTCTCATAGGACTTCAAATTATTTATTTCCTTTCTTTCATCTTATAATCTCCATTATATCGACCAGCGTCACCGTCGCGTGTCCGTCCTGCTTGCTTAAGTTCTCTAATATACTTACAAACGTCGTGGATCACTATATTCCTAAATAAGTATAAACCGTAGTTTCAATTCAGTAAAATTCAGAAAAAGATGCAAAATTTAGGTAATGTTTCTGACTGCGGGGTCCTTTGGTCATGAGCAGAATTGATGCGCAGAACAGACTTACCTTGAAGAACATTGGTAGTATATTTTTTCTTTGTCTCAAATGAAAGAACTTCTAAAACTATTGAATAAGTTACTTTATTATATGTCGTGCGAGCTCGACTTTGAACGCTGATTGGTTAACGTGCGGGTCGTACTTTCCCGTACGGACCCGCATGAAAACAACAAACTAGGTGAAACAATTTTGTATAATTAAACGAAATAACAACAAATGGCCGGTCAAATAGCTATTATCCGGAAGAACTAACAGACGAAAATAATATATTAAATACTATAGACAGAGTACACCAGAGAAACAAAGCAAGTCTCGCAACCCCGTCAACAATGTCAACAATGTCGTTAGTACTTGCCGTTGTTGAGACATATAATAAACTCCTTATTAACCTCACAAGCTCGGTCCGTACGGGAAAATATTTTGCATTTGATCTTTTGATAGTACAAACCTCGTCCTTCAAGCTCTGTGCTCAAAAGATCTCAAGCAAAACATTTTACCGTACGGACCTTGCGTTCGGTTAATAAGTAGTTATTACAGATTTGTTAAATCATTCTTTGTTTTCGAGACAGTTCACTTCAAATTTAGTAAAATTTGATAACGTCCGCCATCTTGAATATTCACGTGTAACAAACGTAATTTATTATTGCAATAAAATAAAAATACTTAAACGCCGAGCCAGCGCATAAAAGACCCTTGTTCATGCCCGACTGCCTGACAAACTTGTCAGCAGATCAGCCGAGATGGCGGTTAATATAAACACAGCGTGATTTTTTAAATTTCCTCTCTAATAATTACAGTACATTCAACAAAAATGTCGTATAAGAGG
>JAOBAZ010248618.1:3780-16287 GCA_026546875.1 Pteroeides caledonicum
CAACAAGTTTTGCGGAGGCAATCTCGTATTTTACAAAACTGATTATGCTAACCTCGATGAGGTTGACATCATGCATGTATGATAAGATGATTTTTTGGATACCACACAAAGTCAAATACCTGAAAAGCAAAGCAAGTTAAAAAAATCCTTGTTAAAAAAATGTTTTTACGATGTTGTACTAACTAATGAAAAAAAAATTGGTGTACTAGCACCCTAGCAACTTAAAATTTAATTACTGTCCGATAACTGGACCACTGAATGTGAATAACACGTTGAAGAAGAGCGGCTAGCGGACCAAAGGACAGTATTAGTATGCAAAGGTAAACCAAGCTACAAAAGCATCACGTTCAAAACGTAATGTACATAATGTATATATACATGCATTAAAATCCTCAAAATTCAAAAAATATTCCTAAAGTGATCCTTTTGTAATCTTTTTTATTGTTGTCCTAGGTGAATGTTTGTGTGACGATGGTTGTGTTATGGGTAGCCGGTACGTATTGTACAAGATTTTTTACAATATTTAGATAAATTCTAGGAATTTGATTGGTCTACAGCCGTTATTTGCTACAGAACGGACGCAAAGTTTGACCAAATTAGACGTAACGCTGCGAACGTTTGTAAATTTACTCATATGAGATCACAAAATTATTTGCAATTTTCTCGCCCTTAGTGGCGAAAAATACAAGAAAATATCCAAGAGGACGTCCATTCAGTGTAAGTTGCTGGCTGTCAAACTGCAAAATTAATTATAACGATAACGATAATAAATTATTTAATGTCGTAATCACAGGATGCGGTTGCCCGATTGATCCGAGCCAGAGGCTCATGTATAAAGTGTACGACGTACTAAATATTACTATAGATACATGTATATGTTACGAAAATTAGGTTATTAAAACTTAAACTGGATCGGGGAAATTATATACAAGATTGACACTGACATCCTATAAAAAAGGAAAACAATTGAAAAAATACCGTCAACATAATATACAATGATATTTAAAGTACCTATGAAACAAAAAAATTATTTTTGTCGTATCTGAAAGAACGTAAAACTATAGAATAAGTTATTTTCTAGTTTCTCCTTTACTTGGTTCGTTGTTGAAATATTTCAATTTGTTTACGACATGAAGTGCATGGCAATTACGTCACACTGCATAATGAGTTGAACCAAATTGTTACATATTTGCATTGTTACCGAAGTAAACGCCTGAGAATCTCTGTACTGGTAAGCCAGTAAGACACACTGTTTTTTAAAAAAAATATTTACTTGGCAATTACCGAGATATTACATTTTCTGTGTACCTCATTATGTATGAATGTGTGACGTAATTAAAATGCATTTGGTAAACAAATTAAAATATCTCAGCACAAGGCAGGTAGAGCATAAGCTTGAAAGTAACTTCTACAGTTTTATGAGCTTTTAGAAATGTGAAAAAAATAATTTTCATTTCATAGGCTCTATAATAATAAATCTAAAAATAACAAGACTATAACTTCATTGATAGGATGGAAGGTGGTCATAGAGTTAATTGCGATATCGCCATGTCAATTTATCCACAAAATTTAACGAGATTAATATCTTTATAATAATGATGAAATTAATTACTTGAAGTCGATATGATAAAGTTGACATATACGTATTAAATTGATCGATAAATTAATAACATTGATATGTGCTATGAATCTGATTAAAAGATTATAATAAGAATTATATTGTCGTCTTAACCTTGCTAACTTATTAAGAACGTTGATACCACAAGATCAACCGCATTAATAAACTCATCTAGTTAACTGATATCACCATATGATTATTAAACTGGTAAAAATAATTGAACTGAGTGGAGTGCAATTTGGGCAAAAATTCAACGCGTGATTACAAAATTCTAGGCGTGCGAAGCGGCAACGGCGTAATCAGAAGTTTGACCTAAATTTCACAGCATGAAGTTTAGGGTGGCTCCCAGCAGTTTTCAGATTATTATTGACTGCAGTTTGATATACTAAAGTGATCATGAGAATGTCAGCCATACACCTCGTTACTCTACAGTTTAAGTGCGTTTATTTCGCAAAAATTTTTCACCATACATTTCATCATCCAATTAGTAATCAATCGAGCAATTTTAAAACAATTCCGTAGAAACAAAAATTTTTAAGTGCAAAAGCACGGTTTAGCGCAATTAAGTTTCAAATTGTCCTGTTAATTGATTGCTAAATACTAAAAAATTTGGTAAAAGTATATACAGTTTACTGGCTAATGCCAGCCAGTTTAGCGTACTTATTGGCCAAAGGAAACACACTGCCAACGCCACATGCGTAATACAATCTCCACTGCGACAAAAACGTAAAAAGGTTCCGAGGCATGGAAGCCTTTTGTATTTTGTGCTGTAAATCAATCAGGTTGATATGACGATGTCTTACCTATCTGATTAATTATATCCATATCTTGATTCTTTAAATGGCTTATAAGATTATAATATCAACCTTGCAGCTTACGAGATTAACAATATCAGCTGCAGGTTGACGATACAGCTGCAAGGTTAGAAACATCCACTTTGCAGCGTGCAAAAGCACCCGGAGATAAAGTAAACTACTTTAGGGAGTGGTCGCATTAGCTTTCACCATGAGTTAAACTGGTTAGTCAGTGTTAGCGCGAGCTTGGGTAGGTGTGCAAATGAGGAATCATAAGTTCCATTCTAATGCTTAAACCAAAGTCCTGAAAATCGCAAAAAACTAACAGTTTAGCTTATCTACACAGTGTATAATGTAAACATAGACTAATATAAAAATATGCGTTAGCACAGCATATAATTGTGCTGAAAACTTTTTTTTAACGGAAAACCAGCTATGGACAGATATATGATATGTATATTTTCATATACCGTCTCTAGAGGCAGACTTGTTGACAAATTCTCACAATGCAGTATAGATTTGCTGGAAGAACTACTTCTGGATAACATTGGAAGTTGTTTATTTAATGAACCAACAGAGGTTTGTTCAGTTAGAGTGCGACAACAGTGAAAAATTATATTTTTTCATATAAAATATCTTTTAAAGCTATAAAGTAACTTTTATTAGTAGCATTCCGGAGCGTCGTCCTAGCGTTATGCGCGTTTTAGTTATAGTCAAATATGGAGCTTTGGCGACCTCACAACATGAACGCCAATAAACGTCAAACAGGTTAACCATCATGTTTGAATATCTTTGGCCATGATGATTGAATATATGCAGGTAAATCAGGTGAAAACGCACATGAACAATATCTTGTACAGTCTGTTTAAAGCGTTTTTGTTCAATTACGACAATGTTATCAAGGTCTGATGAAAATGTTTAGCGTAATCATAATTTGAGAATAAAGCACAGGAGCAAAAACCTGTAAAAAAGTTACTATATGGTTTTGGGAGCTCTTTCATGTGAGAGAATATCATTTTTCTGTTGTGGCACTCTTAATTATTGGTAATGAAATGTATCACAAGAAGAAATCTAGTACAATGTTCAATTTTCAAACTTTTGCGTTATTGAATTTAAAAATAATAACAAGTTAAAGGTGGCTAAAATATATTTACTCTGAACTAAAGTCAAAACTATGCTATCATAAATTTTGATCTTGTTTAATTTAATAACTCTTGGGGGATATATTTTTAGTCAAGCGGCGACGACTTTAGAAGTGGTGCCCAAAAATCTCGAAATGGGCAGGTCACTGCAGTGTATTCGAGAAAAAATGTCACGTATAATTTTTTTATTTTAGATTAACGAAAAATGTTTTAAAAATATAAAATGTTGTGTTTTTGAGAAAGCTGCAGTGTTTTAAACACCCTCTGGAATGGAGTTCCAAAATATTTGATTTTCATTTTGACGACCATTTGGATTCCAATTCCCAAATTTGATCCGGAATAGCCTCTCAAACGGTCGACTTACTGCTGAGCTGCAGTTAACAGGCTACTTACCACTTGGACACAATACAGGCATGATTGTTATGGGTAGGAATTAAAAATACCCAATATTTGATACGGACGATGAAAACCATTCCCCAAATTAACCATTTCAATACGTTAGTTGAGATTTTGCTATTTTACATTCTTTCCGCAGATAAGATAATTTTTACTATGATAGCAGGGTTTAGTTTCAGCTTGTTTAACACCACACGTCTGAAACGTGAAATGTTTACCAATGTTCTCAGCACAGAACACTAGTGTCAATCCCGGAAAGCTTATTAACACGTTTATTGTGTTTTTTGAAAATGAGCGATTTCGTTCATTTTCAACTGGACCATGCATTAACCATAAAGGTTGAATTGATAAGATGATATTATTAGTTGAAATGTGTGTTTTGTTTAAATGCTTGAAGCAAATTTGCCGTATATATGAAAAGGATATATATATCGCGGTGTTTACACCAATATAGGCGCCATTAGCCTCATTTGTGCATAGCGTATGTACTATCCTCTCCTAACTTTCACATCAGTGGCTGCCAGCTGCCCAAAGAAAAATAGCGGCGACGTCATTAGGTTATAAGCAATGGGTGCATGGGTGAATGGTTTTCAATCTGTCGGTTGACTTTTTAACCACTCGTACGATTTTGGTATTAATTGCACTCCTATTTGCTCTATTAACATTTATTAAATGTTGTTTATTTATATTTCAGTTGTTTAGTCCTACTTGGTGTGGCAACGGAATTCGTGAAACTGGTGAGGAATGCGACTGTGGAACTAAAGAGGTCTGTGTTGAAATTAAAATTAATAAAAGACGTCGTATTGTTAACAATTATTGGATGAAGTTGAGCATGACATCGAGAATTATCAAGGGCGAAGTTTAACTGCCGAATCCAAAGGCTAAGGCAGATAACGTAAACTGAGGTCTTGATAGTTCTCGATATCACGCGAAAACCAAATTCAAGAATTGTTTTGTTACGCATACAAAAAAAAGCGAAAGAAATTCGGTCAAAATTAATCAGGGCAAAGAAACAATGATCTTCGACACATCAAAGGTACTTATTATCTAGGATACACAAACGTTTTCCAGAAACTAGATATACAGTTAGTGTTTTACTTTTGCTTTTCATCCAATACGGTCACAGTGGCGAATCGCGTTGAAACACTTGCAATACTTATTTCTTTACGTATTAAACCACATGATGATAAGTCTGGCTAATTATTTGCAGAACATACATCATATTTACCTGCATCGCATGCATGTAACTATTACCTTGCCGTTTGACCTGGAACTTTAGCCACGTCACAAATTATCTCCAGGCCAGCAGCCAATTAGTAAATTAATTTTTTCATACGAAATAATCTCTTAAACATCTTCTGCCCATGTTTTTAGGAATGTGAAAGCGTCGGTGATTTTTGCTGCAATTATCTTAATTGTACGCTGTATGAAGGAAACCAGTGTGGGGAGGGTGAATGTTGTAAAGATTGCAAGGTAATTAAGATTCCGAATTTCTTAGAAATGTTTGTTGTTAGCCAGCTGTACTCAGCGATTTGTTTTGTGAAAACAAACAAATTAACACATCACCAACTAATTAATAACTGCCACTAGGCCAGAAGGTGTTCAGTAGGCCTGGTTCTCATTTACCTAATTCTCATATTTGAGCAATAGGAAGGACAATATATGAGAACCAGGCTTTCGATAGTAACGAACACTAACGTTCTTATTATAGTATACTTACATAAGGACTTTCATTTCAATTAGTTAACTTTTACGGCAGCACGAGAACGAACGCATATCCACGTAAATTACCAAATGTGTAAAAAGTTTAGCTGACGATACGAGCAAAAGCCGTTCATAAAAAAAAATGTTTACTTTGATGAACGGCCTTCGTTCAAAATGTCAGCAAAACGTTTCACACCTTTGGCAGTTTACCGTCTTTTCGCTTAATTTTTGATATTGTATTTGATACTGCCCACCAGCACCTAAACTATTTTGACAAATTGTGTACGCACGTGAGTTTATTTTTGTAATAACTCCAAAGATCAGGATTACCTTGGGTATTTAGCCTTTCAAGTCGCCTAAGGAGAAGAGACGAAGATACACAAACTGGACGTGAATGCGAAATTTAGATATCCCAAAAGTACAATAATGGGCAGTCTAAACAGAAGAACAAATTTATGTCAGTCATTCGACTCAACCATTCTTTACGATACATGAACAATAAATAATTTGCCTGATGACTGGTTTTTACATTTTTTAATTACAATTACAGATTTGCAGGTATTTGTTACCCATTTTTCTAAGCATGCTTGCAGCACTTATAATTAAAACAGTTGGTAATGCTAGAGCGTCGTTGTATGATGACAAATTTTGTTATAATGAAAACATCAGATAATTTCAGGAACTACTGAGTATTTTAATAAAATATGCATCAGCGGAAATTCTAAATAAAGCATTATTTTCATTCTATGTTTTGAGTTTACGTAGTCATTATCACGCTAGAAAGTAAAGTCGAAACGTGGAAGAGCAATGATTACTTTTTTCAGAGCAACCGTTACAACTGTTTATATATTACGCTAATCCGTAGAAGTGCTTTCCAGGTTTTTGTATTCTTTAATTTTTTAACATTCTTGTTATATTCCAGTCAAATAGTACACAATTTAATCAATAAAACACTTACTTTTCATATGGCAATTTGCAGTATCGTGCTGAGGGAGAATTGTGCCGAAGTCCTGTGAATTCGTGTGATTTACCAGAGTATTGTAGTGGTACTTTCGCTTTGGTAGGTAAACTTCATTCTATTATTGCGACGAGTGGTGACGAAAATGATAATAGACAGCATTGATGTAACCACAAATTATTTCCCCTCTTGCACATATAATTTATAGTAAAATATTTCATTATCTACACAAGATAGTCTACACAAAGGTGTATCTTTATCTACACAAGGCTGTTATTATCTACTCCAAGTTATCATTATGTACGTAACACTATCTTCAGAGCAATACCACACTATTATCTACGTAAGACAAGATGTTTAACTCCACAATGTTATACCATTATCCAGAGAAAACTATATCATTATCTACACAAGACTATATCTTTATCTATATAAGACAATCACTATCTAGACAAGACTGTAACTGCAAAAGCCTAAAATTACTACAAAAAGCTAAATCATTATACACACAAGTCTATCATTATCTACACAATAATTATTATCATTTATTTTCACAATGCTACACTTATCTACATCCGGTTCACGTATATATACAGCTCTAAAGCACGAAATATTTTACTGGTTAAATCTACTAACCACAAAATTGCTACCCATAGTACAATATCTTTTTGTTTGGAAGTTAATAAAGAAAGCTTTTTGATATTTTCGATTACTTCGAGCATAAAAAAGTTTACTAATAAAAAATTCTTTGTTGTATTTTAGTGCCCGCCGGATGTTGCTGTTTTAAATGGATTAAGCTGTGATAAGGATAATGTAAGTAAACCTTCCGTCGTTTATTTAGTTCCATGATCTGAGAAAACGTTCTCCAAGCTTCTTCGAACGAAACATTTTAAATGCACTTTTTTAGGGATACTGTTATTATGGACAGTGTAGAACACACACCTCCCAGTGTAAATGGTTGTGGAATGGAGGTATGTAAACCACAAAGCAAGGATTGTGTGATAAACTAAGGGAAAAATTGAGACAACCAGTTAATAACATGTGAAAATGGGAAAGTATATAATAGTCTCCAGGCAATTTAATAAGTGAACCAAGAGTTGAATAGCTTCCTGAACGTTTTATTTCTTGACCTGGCCACGTATGCATTCATATTAAAGGCGTAGTGTCATTGAACAGTTTAAATTGAAAAACTTCGTGAAGTTTTTCAAAATGTCATGAGTTAATCAAGGTAAATTTGAAAATACAGGACAATAGTAAAATAGCTTAAAAAATTTTAAAAAACATGACGGTTTGTAATATCAGAAACCATTTGTGAAGAGGTTGTGAGTGTTTCTAAAAGTAAATCCTGAAAATCTGCTTGAGGATTACCACTGATGTTTAAAAAATTATATCGTATTCATTGTTTAATTTCAATTTCTCGTTAGTAATACTGAACGCGAAACAGATAATAAAACGTAGAATTGTAATAGTTAGTGTTCACCTACTGTCAAATAACTCCATTATAGATTTGCTTGGTTATTCCGTGCCTCTGGCGTTTTCCTGATTTATCTGCTCAAACCGGCCGGCCATCTTGAATTTCTTTACTAACAGAATATGAGCCAATAAGAAAGCGAATATCCAGTGCTTGTATAAATAATAAAACAAATTAAACCGTTGTTCAGTGGAATCAATTTTGTAAAGTTACTTAAATTCTATTATGCAGTTGATGTAAGAAAGGGCAGTAACTCTTGCTACGAAAACCTGAATACTGGAGGAGATATCCATGGTTATTGCGAGAAAACTGAAGCAGAAACCTACGTAGCATGCGAACAAGCGTAAGTATCAATTAATCTATCACATGATTCACTAGAGGACTGTGATTGGCTAGAAATCCGCCCTTTTATCAGCAGAAACGATTATCTGATGACTGTTAAAGTAGCTCAAGTATCTAATTTTTTGTGTGACATTATTCGATAGGCGTAATAATATTTCATTTAAATAAATGCACGTCGGTCAAAGAAGAGGAAATATTAAGCATAAGGTGACAAATAAGTATCTTGTGGGAATTGATTTAAAAAATACCACTGCTTCACAATAATGTTTTACAAGGGTAGCAGTCGACAAAATTATGGGTGTGTGCCAAAATTACTGCAGAATTTGTAATTTCAATTGTCTTATAAGAATGGTAAATAACCCCTGCTTATGCATATGGTTATTAGGACCCCTCAAACATAGATATCCACTGAAAAAATCACAGGAAATCGTGGGTCAAAAGTCGACAGTTCATATTATGTTATATATCACCGTAATGTGGGATTTTGGTGTATTTTGGTGCAGGGTTTGATCCGAAAAAATAACGATGTATCAAAATGCACTACGATAGAAGCTTTTACTTTCTAAATTAAATGATGCAAACATAGCTTTTAGAACTAGTGTAACAATGATCCATTTAATTGAGTATGATATCCACCAACCGAGGCTACAGTAATTTTAGATGTCATGCCAAAACCGAAATCCACAATGCATTTTATTATTATTCATGAACACTTTCCCTAACGCTCAACGTAATCCATGCAATATAACGATTAATTACTGCTTTGTACCGATTGTGCGATCTATAAATAAAATGCGATGATTTGACCGTACAACTGGTGCTAAGAATTCAAGTATGAAACCATATGGCCGCTACTGCTATTACACTTATGGTCACAATACGTACAATTCTTGCTATCAAAGCTCCGCAAGGAGTTCTACATGGTATTGAAATGGAATTTACGCATTTTGTGGCCATTTAACTGTTTAATTTTTTGTTTCATACATTCTGTGTTACATGACTCCTCCGCTGCTTTTGTATTTAAATATGTAAGCTTGGCTATCTTGGGTATTTTCTGTTTACCTAATTTTTTTTTACCATAGTAATGTTCAATGTGGTAAATTACAATGCACTGGTACTAATTTAACTGCAAAAGAAGAATCAGGAGTTACAACAAGTATGTCAACTGGAGAAGGCAACAAGGTAACATGCAAGTAAGTATTGACAGTTTTAAGACCAATTTCAAGCACTGGCGTTTGGAAACTCTCGGCCACGAAAAGCTTCACGAGTAAATAAATTAACGAGATGGTGTTGTGGTGCAAGACCGCCAGCAGGAAATTCTGCAAAGTACAATAGTAGCAGTACCTCTACCTCCACCATGAATTTTGCAAAATCCGATAGTAGACGGGTACTGCATTTCTATCGCTGCCAATACCCCGTGCAAAATACGAGAAAAGGACAGTGTACTATCTCCATCCTAACAAATAACTTCTGGAAATTAAATTGAATTGAAAATTAAACTTGGTAGAGAAAAATATAAAACGTTTTTCAGAAAATTATGCAGAAAATTGTATTATGTATTTAACTAGTTTCGTACTAAGTAAATAGCTATTATGATTAGGTTCATATTACTTCTTAAACAGTTTAAATAGACGACAGATGTTGTTAATGCACCAAAAAATGTTTGTCTTAAAATATTTTATAAGTATCGCGGCAATGCGAATGTGCCTTACTAATTAGTAGCTACTTATCAACTCACTTAAAGGGGCCTTTTCGGCTTCGTGGACCCGAAGCGGAAAGGGCCGCTTTTCGGCGCCTTCCGGCTATATGACCATCTAAATTCATATTTTGGCATAACCAATGTCTGCCACAGTGAAGCGCCAGAAATGAAAGAATGAATAAAATTTATGTCGAACAAATTACGGATTTGTGATAAATTAAAACAATACTTAATAAATTTGTCCCTTTTTATCTGTCTCAAATATTGATTTAAAGTGGGACTTCTTACGTGGAGTACGTTTTTGTTCCTTCTTTATTCACTATTGCTAGGATTAAATAATAATAAAATTAATACTAATTAGGTATATATTTGTTTTACAAATAAAACGTTTGAAATAATTAAATGATTAGAGATTTTAATCTTTGAGCTTATAATTAATGTGCTGCCTAATTGAGGTACATAGTGTGTTTAGGTGATGGCAATAAATCGGAGCATATTAGCCGACCTCAGGTTAATTATGAAACTTGTCCTGAATTTCACTATCGATATTGAGTAAATTGTTTAATGGTAGAGTTAGTAATATTCCCAGCTATTCCAATTTACAAAGGCACATTTCATAAAAGAATCCGTTCTATTCTTCCAAAATTTGTCAACAAAGTTTAGGTACTTCGTAGACTGTATTAAAAAAAGTAGATAAAAAAAGTGGTAAACTGTCAAATGTATGAAATATTTTGCTGACTTTTCGAGCAAAGGTCTTTATCCTTCGAATCTACGAACAATTCATATAATATTTGCTCTCATAAAGGAGGTTTGTTCAAAACGTCACCAAATCGCTTTCAAACACTTGGCTATTTACCACTTTTTCGCTCTTTGATCTTGTATTCTTTCGAATTCATGATTTGGCACCCATTCTGTGCCATGGTTGCCGGGATTCTCTTCATTAAAACAGCCTTTAACTCCTGCGCTACAAAACTATGTGCGAGTATTTTGAAAACGTGGAACACATTTTTTATGTTTTTTAGCGCAATTACTTTGGTAGAGGAGAGCGATGATCTAGGAATGGTGGAAGATGGTGTAAAATGTGGTGATGGCAAGGTTTTAGTTTGTTAATATTACCTACTTATTACTTGTTTTACCTCCAGTTATTCCTAGTTTACCCTGTCCCAATCTTCCTTCCTTTGCCTACGGCACGATCTGCACGTTGGCCTTACCGTTTAAGTTGGGAAATATAAGGAGTTATCTTACTGATTTTAGATTTGTACCGAAAAGGAGTGCAAAGCACTTAGCGTCGTATTTCCAGACAACCCGAATTGTACAAGTGATGGAACCTGTAATGGAAATGGGGTAAGATTTTATAATAGATAGTTTTTCTTCTGATGTAGTTCAAATTTTGATCGTGACTCTTGTAATAATTTGTCTTCGGGTTGACAATTGATATACAAATGTCGCAAAGAAATGTGCTAAATGTGGCACATAAGGTAATGAAAAAAACTTCAATGTTCTCATAAATCGTAAGTTTAGGACATACAGGTTAGGTGACGCATAAGGTAATCTGGGAAATAGGGTGACCAGTGACGCACAGTGGCAAAACCAGACTAACGATTTTGTTCTGCTATGTAAATTTTGCATTACTATAATTATTCATGTCTTTAGAAAATTATTGCGGGAACCACTGAGTATTTTTATGAAATACAAAACAACGGCAACTCCGAATATAGAAATCATTTTATTCAACGTTTCGACTAAGTTTTAGTCATCATCAGGAGTCAGGATTCCTTATGATGACTGAAATTTAGTGGAAACGTTGAATAAAATTATTTCCATATTCGGAGTTGCCGTTGTTTTATATAGAAATTAATGAACATCAAAATTTTAGCATAGCGGGACAAACCGTCAGTGTGGCTATGCTACTGATGACGCACCATGTTGACAGTGGAGACACTTATCGTGGCTTGGGAACGGAGAAAAGACATGTGGAAACGAAAAAATGTGACACAGATCGTAACGTAGGGACCAATACGATAAATAGCGAAACACAAAGACAAAGATGGCGCATCTTATCCTGGGGACAAGAATGCGAACAGTAGCGTATCCAGGCTGAAAACTTAAGCATGTTATGCAAATATTTAAACTTCAAAGTAACTAAACAACAATCCCACTGGTAGGAATTATATCCTTTGTTTGACTGTTTGACCAACAACATTGTTACCATAGCGTTTTGATAATAAAATTTCCACCGGAGGATCTGTCGTTTTAAATAGGCAGTCTTCAATTCCAGTTACCAAAACAGTCCTTATAATTATATGATGAAAGATGAGCCGCTTTCGGGTAAGACTGCGGGAGCATCCGATGCTTCATTCGGCGGTGTGCGGCGAGCCCGGCC
>JAOBAZ010248728.1:0-24320 GCA_026546875.1 Pteroeides caledonicum
CCGATCTATTAATAAAAGGGAAAAATTAACCGCAATTTAAACGTTTTTGTAGTATGGCCTATATATACTTGAATATATATACTTTATGCGGTGTTTGTTTCATCAATATAACATTTTCTAGTCCGTTTTTGTCCAATCAGATGCACATTTTGCACATGAAAAGTTCGCCGTTTGAACTAGACCATAGTTCATCGTATTACTTATTAAATATATGTCTTCTGTAATGAACAAAAAACAAAAACACAATTGGTTGAAATTAATTTGCCACGATTAAATTCTTGGTTAATAGTACAATTTGCATATCAAATTTCACTTTTTGAATGGTGATTGTGTAGCAAAATGGTGATTGTAAATACTTGAGTAATTTTCATTCTTCTATGGGCAAGGGTGCAATTACAGCCGACAAAGGGTGCGATTAATGCACCCATCTAGTCAATGAAGTTTCAGTATTTGCCATTGGTTTCAGAGTATATAATTAGCATAATAATTGTACGAAATAGTACAAGTTCGACAGACGAGTGCTTTTTGAGATTTTTGAAAAACTCAAAAGTGCATGTTTAGTCCAAATTGTGCGCCTATTTAATATATTTTAATTAAACGTCTATTTCACGCTTATGTTGATTAAAGTTTTGTGGAAATGATACTTACAATGTGCAATAGAAATATCGCCATTCGGACTAGTGCCTCTCTTTGAAAGACGCCGTGAAATAATGAAGTAACTGACTGACATTTTTGTCATATCTCTGCTCATTCTCGAATATTAACTATTCAAACTAAGTGACTGTTGTCACTAACAGTACACAACATTATCTGCATTTTGGAAAATTATGTGTAAGTTTAGACCATGGCTTAAACCATTGAGTTAAACCACTTTACACTTAAAACATTTACACTAAAAAGCAGAAATGCACAATATCGTTTTAAAATACAAAAGTGCACATACAAAATTTTGAATGATTTTATTATTTTTTGATGATCTTAAGAATGGACACATTAGTCCACTATGTAAATACGCTAATAGCGCACTAAATGAGATGTCATTTCGTTTGAATATTTGACATCTCGAGAACAAGGGGAGATATGAAAAAATGTTACTCCTTTACTTTACCATTTTACGAGTTCGTTGAATTAAGATTTAATTTGATTAAACAACCTTGTAGTTTAATCAGTTTAAGATATCAAACGTTAAACCATACGACTAATTTACGCTGACTTTGGATGGAGTTTATGGCAGTTACACATGATCATAGCCTTCGTAGATATGTTTGATATCTTTTTCACGATTACTCTGGAGTGACTCGTAGTTTGACAGCATTTCTAAAAAGAGGAAAGTTAACGAATGATTACTAGGGAAGAGTGTTCGTACATTTGTGGTTTCATGGAAAAAGCTGTACAATTTATATCCACCATTCATGCCACAAAGCTGAAGGAAATGTTTCTCACAAAAACGTCAAGCGTTCCCAATCCGAGCAGTATCATAACGTTACTGTGGTGGCCAGAACTGCGAGTCAGCATCAAACTATATGTGATCGGGGCTTGTAATTGACCGGAGTTTAAATAAGTTTAATCCCCGCAGTCACCCACCACAATGCTCCAAACTTGATTGTCACATGACATGTGCCATCCAATGAAAATACGTCACCTTTTCAGGCTACTGATTTATACCTATCGTAGTGAATCGTGTGCAGCAGACACAAAATACCCTAAACCACATTTCATAACACAGCGGAGTTGGATTGTAATTATCAAGATTACCCGTATTCAAGTTTTGGCCAATCACAGGTCTCCATCATATCCCTTGATATTTACCGGAAACTGTTGATGGAAGAAAAATACCCGTTCACGAGCCGTGAAGTAACAGATATATGAACTTGGGTTTTATTTGAACTTTTACTTTTCGAACAAGAACGCTCAACTTTTAAAGTAACCCTTCCTTAAAGTGAGTGGACGCATAGAGTTAGTACTTTACAGCTATCTTTCCAATCCATTTTATGACTTTCATCTGCGACAAACTGAAAGTTCCGCCAAAAAGACATACTTTCTTCTTTGCAACTTTCAAGTTATTTCAAACTTGGACACTTACCTAAGCAATATCCAGTCGTTGGCGGATTGTTTTTGTCTGCATAGTCGCCAACAAGGCCCTGGTAGACATTACCTGTATCTCGTCTGCTATTCGCCGGTTCAGCATATTGCGGCGTTGGTGACTCATAAGCAGAATTTCTAGAGCCATCTTTTTTTCAGCATTCATGGAAATTATACAAAACCAAAGTGAAATTATTATTAAGAAAAGGTGTAAGAAAAAATATTATGCCATGCACATGTAATAGGTCGTGCTTTTTAGATTCTAGATAAATCACATTATCTTCAGTTGCAAACTTTAGCTCTAACTTATTAGGTTTTAGTCCGCGCAAAATGAATCGGTAGTTGAATCGTGTGTATGGACAAACACTAGCACACACTAAACTTAAACGTCAATTTTACTTAAACGCCGAGCCGCATAAACTTTTTGAATTTTCCGTCCAATAATTAAGGAAAAATTTTTCGGCCATTAGATGAATTTTTTGTTTTGAAAAATACTCCAACAAATAAGCCAATGAGATTCCAGGGCTTTATTAGCCCGCAAAAACGGGTAAAATCTGAACAGTTCAGATTCTACTTATGCACTTGCTTAGTGTTTAAAGTATTTTACTAACAGAATTATTGTCTTATTTATAATTGTGTTAATAGAAACATCCTTCGAAATGGTATATGGTAGCTTTTACATAATAGTTCATGCACGCGACAGAGGGCGTGAAATGGCAAGCCGCAGGCGAGCCTTTTCAAAATAAGCACGCGGACTTTGGAGTCCCGGTAAAGTCCGGCGTCGAGTTATAGCCTAATATATTTAGTTTATAAGTACTAGTGCTTTGAAAAATTTCAAGGCACTACTGTAAAATATTTCAAGGTACTACTCCTCAGCAGTTTTCTTATAATTTCAAAACACTAATTAAAGAATAAAGATTAATGAGTTTAAGAAACTTTCTTCATATGATCTACCGGTAGTTTAATTTTTCTCATTTCGATTAACTTTGTATGGCAAGGCAAAAACAATCGTCAAAATATTTTGAGCTAGCTATTATTACCTTGACAATGTCTAGTTGTGGAGTCATTCTTGCTGATAGCATGAATACCAATATATCCGTAGTAGACATGATTTTTGTTGCGCCCGCAACTCTTTGGTTCAGTGCATTGCGGTGATGGTAAATCATAATCATTATGTTCGACAACATCATCCATTACTTCTAAAGCATAGAAATTTTTCAAAGGCACAAAAGTATAAATGAAATTCTTTGCATTGTGAAATAATTACCAGCATCTGGGATAATTACTGCGTGCGGGTGTGATCATTATTGAACAACCGAGCGTGATTAGCATTGCGGGAGGATGGGCATGTGTTCACTGTATAACAAACGTGGGTTTCACACAGAAAAACCTCTCACACAGAAAAACACCTAGGGTTTCACACAGAAAAACCTCTCGCCGCTCAAAATGAAGCCGACGGAACGTGTCGTTTTTACAGACACGCAAAAGGCATAGCTTTAGTTTGCGGCAATTTTGCAATTTTACGTTTAGCAATATCGCAAATTATCGACTAATCTTACCATTCATATCATTGCTTTCTCCTTGGTTCCTATAAAAGATACAACATTTTGATTCACTTGAAAAAACAGTTAATGTTTGTAATATTGTTTAAACACAAGCTTTTTTACCTTCTCAGCCGTATTTTAACCATCAGAAATCCCAGTATAACTACTAGTAGTAATATAATAATTGAAAAGATAATCGACACATATATGACGGCAATATTGTCATTTTTCGATTCATCATTTGAGTAATTCAACACTGTTGACGAAAACTGTGAGTATTTGTTGGTAGCCTGCGTGTTAGTGGCTGATAACCTTATACGTGTCGTAATCTTTTTTTGATTTTCCGTTAATATGGTGGTTATAACTCGTTCTAAAAATATTAGAAGAAAGTGGATTAGAAAATAACAATAACAGTTGTAAATCATGACCATGGAAGTTGCACGTACACCTAAGACACTTAGGGTTCTCACAAAACTCGATTGCGTTTGAATGTCCTTGAATTAAAGGTAAAGAGTTCAAGACGTTGAAAGTTCTTGAGTTTATAAATGCGCAAGAGTCCTGGACGCTAAATTTTCTATATCAAAATAAAATTGTCAGTTTTTGCTCGCAATGTTCCCTTTACTTGTCTCTCTACTCACGTTTTTCTGACAACACCAGGTTTTACTGCAAAAATATCCTTGGACGCCTTTAAAATGTGCTAAATTGAGTTTTACCGTTCTTGCAACGTACAAGTACTACGGCTACAAAAATTATACTTTTGATTTAAAAAAAAATTGTATCGTTGTCTTACAAAATATCACAAAAATTTTTTAAAGATACCATACTTATCACGTTTGAACAATTGCATCAATTAATATTAGAGGACATATACAACACTCGGGTCTGTCTTGTGTTAGATATAAACTCTCTGCCTTCGGCCTCATCTTGTATACTGGATACATCACAACCACTCACCTGTCTTTTCATTGGAATAACTGGCCGGTATGGTCGAAGAAAGCCGTAAATTCTTGCTGGTGGTTGGTGTGTCAGTGATATCAGAAGTGGTGGCAGAACTAGTACGCGTGGTCGTTGTAGCTGGGTTGTTTGTTAAAGTGGTGGTTGTAACTAACTCTGAAGATAAAGAAAAAGCGGAAAATATTTTAAACATTTATTACATTAAACGTACAGCGCGAGTGAACCCTGAAAAAATTGTCATCATAATATGTATAATAGAAAACATACTAAATGTTTTTTCCTACGTTTTTTGCATGGTTTGGTTGAAAACGCGTGTGTGCGTCATTCCAGTGGCAAAAGTAATATTTTTTCTAACATAAGCCTTGTAGTACATTTGATGAGGATTGTACTAACATCCACGTTTTTACGCCCCATTCGGACTAATTACCAATCTTACGCTTTTGTTGAGTATGTTCATAATCACTTTTCTTATGTATTGTTGTTGTTTTTTAGGTTTATTTAGCATAGCCACGAAATCAGCTGATGACTGGCCCAAAATCCCAAACGCACTTTACTGTTTATATTTTTTCTTTTCATTAACAAAATTCATGATTTCTTTCTTTTCTTCTTTCGGATAAAATAAATCTCTTTTCTAACCTGATGAACTTGTCCAGGTTCCTGACATTTTTCCTTCAAAACACAAACTAATATATGTACTGTTACTGGTTTGACACCTAAAATCCATTTTGATAATCAATCCTTGTAATTTGTTGACTGCCCTTTTCCACTATATCAAAAATATGATTTTCTTAACGTATTTCAATGCCAAGCAATCGCTTAGTAACACAACTTATATGACTTCTTCCGAAGTAGCAGGCATTTCTTAAAATAATTCTAAAAGGGTTTATTTGTCAAATTATTATAAACTGCAACGAAGAACGATATGACAACTGGCAGCAACTTCAACTGATTAATCGATATTTCACATCAAGTTAAAGGTTCATACCTTTAGAAAATTGTTTCGTAAATACAAACGGTTATAATTTGCCCTGGTCTAGTAAGACCAGTGGCTATGCCCGTCTTTACTATATGTTAAAGTAACCCCGTAATGAAAACTGGGATTGTGTTTCTTCTGAAGTGGGCGTCAAATTGTTGGTTAGGCTTAGTCGAAACACGTACAAATGACAGCCTAGATGCCAGGCCTTTGATACATGGGAACAGTTAGAAAAGCATTTTTTACTTTCTACTCCAAATTTTTAAAGATTTCTGTAGGAGGATCGTCTGATCTGACTTATCTAAATAATTACTAGTGTTAGTGTCGAAGTATGTCGAAGAATAGAAGCGAGTATTTCAAATGTCTTGTTTTAAAAACTATGTGATGTAATAAGGAAATGTGAGGCGTTCTCCCATTTTGAGGCCAAGGCAGGAAAGACGCCGATAATCTAGGCGCAAAAATGCCAATAGGTTTTCGAACAATGATATGAAATATAGTTGCAAAATTGCAACTGATTTATTTATTGCCAGCCCTTTAGTTAGCCTAATAATATTACGCTGTGTTCATCCAATGAAAAACAATCACCTGTCGCAGACGGCAAAGAGCCAATCAAATTTTAATATACATTATTCAAAAAGCTATCGATATCAACGGATGGATGAATGAATAGCATTACTTCTGTGATAGATGGTATTACTTCTAGGTCCTCCTCGCACCTTAGGCCTAGGAGTGCAAGAATGCCTGATTTTTCAGGCTTAGGCTAATTAAACACATGTCATCGCTTAATAGCAGCCATAATATCATAAATTCATATCCACAATAGTTAATAATTACCTTAAAGTGTAACACGTTCCTGCTGATGCTATAGTCGACGTAAGCCTCGTTTACCCAATTTATAAGGTGCATTGAGTTATTCGTTGGGTACTTTGCATAGACACTCGTTAATCTAAAACAACTAACAACTTCCTCTACAGATGTACTTTCATATTCAAACTTAGTAGCTTCCTTTTGTGGTTGACTTGGGACAACTTGAAAGCTTTTGAGTTTACACTTAGTCTCTTGGAATAAAAAGCAAAAGAAAAGTTAGTAAATTAAAAATGATTACCCTCTCTGGAGCAATGAAAAAACATTGAATCACAAACAACTGTTTTTCATTCAGTCAAATCAATGAATTTTTACGTGCTTTTGAAGTTAGTATTATCTACCTCACGTTCCAGTTTGAAGACTGTTAGAGAGGCGTTTTTGGCATCACCATGTGAACACGAACAAAGAAGGAAAGTTTGACGAACAATCTACCGATACTTCCCTTGTTATATCACGTTCACTTGGTAACGTTAATGTGACGTCACCTCATGCCCCAGTCTTTCACAAGTCGGTCGTCGAACAATAATTCACGCATTTAACTTTCTGAAGTTTGCAAAAATGTAAAGAATTGGAAAATATTTACGTTGCTGAAAAACATACAAGCGTAAGTTGCTTTATAAATTGTTTTCGTGGTTCCACAGACCAATCCAATTCGAACCGAGAAGCTTACAAAAATTTGGAAGCATACCAGTTAAAACACAAAACCGAAAGTCGAGGTTCATCTGCACAAGAGCTCCACAAACGTCTTAGGGGTTTGCGTTAGCTGTGAATGCCGCAAAATCACTTTTTTGTGTTATGAAATTAATAAGCATGGAAAACTAATGCTGTGTATATGTGTTTGTTTGACAACTTTACAATTTTTAAATTTTCCAAATTCCCCATACTGGTGAAAACATAAAATAATAGGTCATTTGCATGATGACGCTATTTCATTTATAGGTACTGAATGTCAGGTAGACTAGATAGCAAAAATACCTGATTGTTGTTTGGTAATTTTATTAATAAGTAACATGTCGTTGCCCCAACTGGACTATTGTACAAAATCTACATCGAGAACTAATATAAGAATAGTTTAAGACTGCAGCTAATAATGCATTAAAAAAAGCTTTAGTGAATAACTTCCTTGAAACATATAACATGCAAATGGTGCGAAAGCTTGCTTGGAACAACCAGAGAACATTAAAGAAATGCTCCAAGTTGTCTCAAAGAAGTTTGAATGTAGAACTGTGCATTGAACTTGCTAAGCCTCTTTTAAAGGTTGTATCTATGGATCATCGGTTTCAACGCTTTCGAAATCACGTTACAGGTTACAATATGGCCATGGTCTACTTGCACGGCATTATCAGCACAGTGTTATAGGTTCCTTTACGGTTACACTCATTTGGCTTTTGATTGCGTTCAAGTTTGCATTTTTGCTTTTTATACCTTTTTCATTTTACTTTTGCCACTCGCGTTTAGCAAATATAAAGCCGGTACACTAAGGGAGAGCAGTGTCCTATGAAGGTTAACTTGTTTTGCAGTGCGTTTTCGTGTTCTGAAAGCGCCGTGGTTTAGGGAAAGTTTTTACACAAAAAAGCAAGACAGATATACGGAATGTAAACCTAAATCGCACCTCACAGCAGCCTATGGCAAACAGAAACTACATAACAATATAACATTAAGAATCCGACGCCATTGTTGTTCATTATACTTAACACATAGACCATTTTCATCATGCAACCAATTTTTGTCGCGTGCTTCTAAATTTTCTTTTGGGTTTTTCTGTCGGTAATACGCTGGTTGAGAGCTGCGACTGTGTGCTCTGCGTCTGAATAAAGTTCTCATTTAACAATATTTTATTGAAATGGAGAATTTATCCTTTAGGCAAAACGCGTTATTTGAACGATAAATTAGCTTATTCAAAACAATTTTGCCTTCAAATGAGGCCAATGAGCCTAATTAGTCCCCATTATGAAAGAGACGTGTTACTACAACGAGCACCACATTTATCATTTTATCCCACAACACAGTTTTTTTCGTCGCTAGCCATTAGCTCTCTGCATGCGGGAATGGGGGAAGATAAAAAAGCTAAAACAGTAAAACATTTTCTATAATTTTGACATTTTTTTACAATATTACGAACGGATAAATATTTAATAAATGTGCTTAAAACACAATGATTGCGTTGCATTCAAGAGCAAATAAATTCACTTACTAACGAAGCTGGTAATTAACTCGCTTGCAACACACCCATACATCACACCATAAGACGTTTCGTTGTTTTCACCTCCTGACCGCTTTTTTTTTATAACAGGGTTTCTGAAATGTGGATATCCTTTGTTACATAAACAATGTCCATTACCTTGACAAGACGCTTGAACACTAGTGCAAATAGTCTCATTCCTCTTACATCCCTCCTCTCCAATAAGAAATCTATCTGTAAAATTTCTAGTTACCAAGGTCACTTGGGATACTGTAAGCTGTAATTGGAGAAAGAAATAAAGAACAACACAACAAAGGAACATCACTAAAGACCTCATAGCCATGACAACATAATACTGAAACAACTTTGAAGTTAACGAAGTTGAAATAAACCAACCCAGCTAGTTCTCACAATAACCATTCCAAAAATTACTAAGCCATTACTTTCACTTATACAATTATAACAACAACAATTTAATCTGCATAACTACACGTGCATGCAGAACAGCGTGACTTTTTATAAGTAATTCGAAAGTGGGAAAACCAACAAGTTTCATTTTAGAGAATTTTGTATTTTCTTATCTTGTATTATTCAGTCAAATACGTATACCTACATTGAAATCGAATTAAATGTTGTATTAAAGCATCGTTACTTCTGATGAAAACCAATTACTAACCGATCTAATACTGATACATAATGTCAGTTTAGCGAACGTAGCGAATGTAGCTGCTATTATACCTGTATATAATACTGAACATGTCAGTGTAGCGAACGTAGCGAATGTAGCGAATGTAGCTGCTATATACATGTGTATAATACTGATACATAATGTCAGTGTAGCGAACGTAGCGAATGTAGCGCGGAATGTAGCTTTCGGGTCCTATAAAAGGGCACACATCGAATTGAAATTTTTGGGCATTGATCGTGTGATATGGGGGCGATTTTTACTTATTTTTGGCATTTAATAAAGTTACCTCATGCTTGCTTATTTTGATGTTTTTCTCAGTCTTTTTTCTTTAAATTCAATTTCGTTTTCTTTTCCGGAAAACAAAAATGTTTGCATTCAGTTTATTATATTTTAAATGACACAACCGGGTTTTACCTAGTGACGATTTTATTAAGCATTCTCATACATCATTAAGTGTTCATTGCATTTCGGCCTATAAGCATTCATGAAACATGTCACGTGTCAGTACTTGGATACCCAGTCTAAATCAGGAATTAATGCGCAGGGCCTTTAAACAAATTGACAATATAAAAATGGATATGCAAATATTAATCTATATCCTGTATTTAGAAATTAGTTCTAAATACAATTCATTGTATTTAGAAATCGATTCTAAATACAGTTAACATCTAGAAGTGATTTCTAAATTAGTCTCACCAGAAATATCACCCAACTTTACAAACTTTATTACGACAACATTGCACACTAATCACACACAAGTTACAAACATAAACACTACTTTCCGTTAAGTTTTTACAGTATTGTTTTTACAATATTGCTTGAAAGCATTAAATATTCACCCGAGTTGTCTTTCTGAACTGTATTCTCTAACTGAGACAAGTCATACTCGCTTAATATTTTGTCGAGTTCATCATCTACTAAATTAAACTTTCCTTCGTTATTATCAATAGCTACCTCTCCGAAAACCGCCTCAATCTCCTGTGATACACACAAACCAAGTGTTTGTGCGTATCACAGGCGTCAAACAATGCGTCAAACAATGGCTCGCCGCTTCGCCTCGCCATTGTTTGACGACTGGATTTTAAAGACGTCTTACTATTAAATAGTATAATATAAAACTTCATTCATATTCATTAATTTGATGGTAGTTTCTCTGGCTTGTCGTCCAGTGCATCCTTGGTGTGTCGTACTCACTTTCGGTTACTTCAGCTTTCATTTCAGGGGTGTCGTATGCTGAATTATTTTCTCCCAGTTCAGAAAATTCACCAAATTCGACATTTACTTTTTCATTATAAGACAACTTCTCTTGTTTGTCAGATAGCGTGTACCGATCTTTTTTCAGGTTTCTTGTGGTTTGTCTTTGAGGTGTATCATAATAGTTTTTTATTTCTTTTTTGGGCGTATCATAATGGTTTTTAAATGTTTCACTTATAACTTTTGCGCTATCGTAAATTGGGTTCTTTACTATCAGTTCATCAACTTCAATGCTTTCTGCATCATTTGACCGTTCATTTTGCTTCTCGGATAAATAATGTATATTACTATTCACTGTTAATCTCTCCATCGCTTTGTTCGGTTCATCATACTTGCTTTGAAATTTCCTAGTTTCACTATCTGGGCTATCATATTGTTGGTTTGTTGCTTCCAGTCCACGCAACGTTCCATGAAATTCTATGCTTTCAATTGCAAACACATTTGTTGGTCGTTTCCTTTGTTTATTGGGCAGCGTAGGCATATCACCATTCACTTTTATTTTTATTTTTTCAGCTGTTTTTTTTGGTTTATCATACTCACTTTCGAATTTTTTATTTTCAGTTTTTAGGACATCATATTCTGAGTTTAATACTCCCAGTTCATATGTTCCAACAACATCAGTATGTTCCATCTCATTTGTTCCTAATTTCTTCATTGGAACATGATAGATATGGCCATTTATTTCAGTTATTTCTATTACTTCACTTGGTGTATTACATTCACTTTTGATTATTTCAGTTTGAATTTCTGGGTTGCCACTTTGCGGATTTCTTATGGCCAGTTTAGAGGTCCCTCCAACTCTCCCCTTCATCGAATCATTAGCTTGAAACAAAACACAAATTTGTTTGGAACAAATATAGTGACATCGTGACTTGGTTATTATAATCTATATTTTTATTTGGAACAAAATTCAAGATGGTATATTAGTTTACTTTTGCAAATTTGTTCAAAAAAATTCGCAATTTGTGCAAATTCGTGCAAAAAATGCTACGATTTCGGAGCAGTTGGTCTGGTTTATAAAAAGATGCATCACAGGTAACAAATATAGAGCATTCTTCATAACGAAGGAGCGAGTTTACGAGCGAGTGAGTTTTGTGAAAATAAATTAACAAGTGTGTAAATACCGTTCAACTGTCCAGTCTAAGATGAAGGTTGTTTATTATATTGATACTGACAATTTCAAATGGTTTTTAGCCGTGCGAACCGGCAACGTTGGTAAAAAAGATAAGTAATGAATATAATTAATAATATGACAACCGTCCCCTACTGTAGTCCAGTATAATGCATTCTCCATGAACTTCAGCAATCACTTCACCATACTCTCGGTTGTCTTTTGAGCTGTTATGGATGTCAAACACACAGTTTTTCAAACTTAAAAAAAAACATGAATTTAGAGTAACATCCCAGTACTTTTTCCAACTGTCATCCATTACACAGAATAGCCCAGTGATTGGACGAAATGTTTTTCGAACGTGTGAAAAAATCGTTTCGCGTATCTGATTGGCTAAAGGCCATTGCGAAACGATTTTTCACACGACTAAAACCATTTAAAAATGTCGTCATCCATATAATAAAAAAGATGTTTCGTGAAGATAAATATATATACTCTATATAACATATAAATATATAAATATATTTTCTGAAGATAAATATATACAAAGAAATCGAGTTGTCGTTTATCTCCAACCTCCATAAGGCTGAGAGATCATTAATTTCAGTCTGGGGAAATATGGAAATCAGGCACAGGCTAATCAAACCGCTAGCCGGTAAATAGATAGTCATAATAGGTAAATAGTAACAAGTTGCCGTACCGGTATATCAACCAAAGATAAAATACATGCACTAACAAACTTCAAAATAGTTTTTACTTACCCCTTGTTTCTTGAAAAACTCCCGGCCTGTAAGAGAAAGAACAACTTTATTATGGCAAATGACTATATAGTACTCATGGTCGGATTCAGCACTAGTGCACCTAATTTGTACATCACTGCTTAGCCAATCAAAATTTTATTTTGACCAACTTGTTTTGTTATGCAAACTAGGTGCACTAGTGCTGGATCCGACCATGGTACTGTAGAAATGTGGGTTACACAAATGGTAATCAAGGAGATTTTACCTTTGTTTCATTCGACGTTTTACAAAACAGCATACAAGCACAGCAATGAAAAGTGAAACAAGTCCAGCAGCGCCAGCTGAAGCGGCAACTAGAACAACATTTAGGTCGCTATTGTTGTTAGATGATCTGACAGTAGTACTTTGCTTGACAGTTCGGTGGTTACTAGTTGCTGGTTTAAAATCCGAGCTTTTTTCCAAAAGCATATCACTTGGCTTCACAGTTGTAAATGTAGCCGTTGATACTGATCTTGAAGTGGTTGGTGAGAAACTGGGTACAACTAAACAGAGAAGAGAAAAATTGCATAACTTACAATACATTAAGAAGTATTAAGAGACCGTCTACTCCAAAAATCGTAAGACCAAACTTAATTAGGACAAACTGTTAGACACTAAAACAAAATCTAACAAAGATTGTTCTAAATAAAATAGTCTGTATGGGTTCAAAGCTTAAGGTATCCAAAAAATGTCTGCTGCAGTTACATTTCCTTATTATTAAAGTACATAATGATAATAATAATAATGACGATAATAAAAATAATAATAATAATAATTTTAATATAATAAATAATAAAAGTATTAAATTTTAACATTAAATTTTAATTAATTTTTTCTCACAGTTTGAAGTTGTCCATGTCCCAAACATTTTTCCTTCAAAACACAGATCAGTATAACCAGTATTATTTAGTTGACATGTTAAATGCATCCTGATAATCAATCCTCGTAATTCATTGACTGGTTTCTTCCACTATGGAAAACAAAAATTTTATGTGTGTTGTAAAGCAAACACATTCAATCATCTTTAAGTAAAGCTCATACATTTGTCCATGTCCTTTCCTTGCTTACACGAAAAACACAACTAAAGGTGGGCTACAAACCACATCTTGGTGTGTTATAAAGCACACCTTTTGCAAAAATACACTTTAAGGTGTGTTATTGGTGTGTTGTTTTTTGGACAGAAAGGTGTGTTTCAAAACACACCTTTTATTTAGAGTGTACCATTTCCAGTATTGAGGGTTGAATTAGCAAAACATATTACTTTTGCGTGGTTAAATAGCTAATTCCCAAAACCCCACAGTAAGCTTTGCTTATCCGATAACTATAACCTATGAATATGGTATCATAACATTGTCAATTGTTGTTATTTTCAGCAAGTTTTCCATGTCCATTCTATTATGCTAAAACAAAGTAATTATAATTTTAATGCAATACGCGGGTAATTTGCAAATGCTTAAAACCTTTAAATTTGCTTGAAAGCAAAGTCACTCTTAGAAATGATAACTGAGCCTTGGTAGCCTTCTACTATCTGTAGCTTTGATATTTCTTTATTCGTGTATAACTAGTTTAAAGAATCTGTAGAATCACTGCCTACGAATAACTGCCAATATTAACTCAATATTACCACCCACTCCTCCAACGACTGTCACCATTTACTGTGGAAGAAATTAAAAAGGTTGAGTTTACCTTAAAATACAGCACACCACTTGTTGCGTTAAAATCGACGTTAGTTTCATTTAACCATGTTATTAAACTCATTGAGTTGTTTGTTGGGTTTTTCGAATAAACAGCCTTCAAGATAAAGCATTCAGCTACTTTTCCATTAACAGGTTTAACATTGTGTTGAAATTTGGTCGCTAGTTCTTGTGGCCGACTGGGTATGACTTGGAAAGGTTTGAAAGCGCAACCAGTGTCTGAAATTAAAGAAGTAAACACAGTTATAGGGAATAATACATAGATGTTAACCAAAATTTCGCAACCGTGAGTGCAGTGCACGAGTCAGCGCATAAACGACAGTGTGAGTTTTCACACACCTGACCCACTGCAATGTTTATGAAAGGAAATGTTTGTGGGACGAGATTGTTTTTAAAAACAAAAGAAGTAAATCCCCATAACATTAAATTTGTACACCAATACAGACCTGCGACCAGACGAAATTTAGAAACTCGCAACAATTTCCCAACCGGACTTTTAAATAGTTAAGGCATTAAGTTCTCGCTGCCTGCATCAAAGTTTGTTTGGTAAAGTAAATTACTTCTCTGTCTCTTTCAAAACTTTTTTGTCAGCGCATAGATATGCAACTTGTCTAGTCCATCTAGGCCATCTATAAGATGTTTTGCAATTGAGAGTTGACAACGGCGGATACGCCTTATTTTAGACAAGCACTTACCACCAGCGTTCTCTGTTTATAACTTATACTACAATAAGAGCGGAAGACTTACTCTTACCGAGTGAACCAGACATGATATTGTTTTCGACACATCCATACGAGTCGCTATATCCCAGCTGAAATGTTCTATTTATCTTTATCGTTTTTATACCCAGGTTTCTAAAATGTGGAAACTTGTTTTTGCATAAACATATCCCGTTCTGTTGACAAGAAGCTCGAACACTTGTACAAATAGTTTCATTTCTTTTGCATCCTTCCTCTCCAATGCGGAAGCTGTCCGTAACGTTTCTAGTCACTAAAGTCACTTGAGATTCAGCAACCTCTGCTTGACTCAGGAAATAAATTATACAAGAACAACGAACTAACAACGCAAGAATTATCAATGCCATACTAACATTTTACCTCATTGACGCAGAAGCATAGGAAATTGAATTAAGGTAGCACGGCCACCATCTTTAACATCCTATTGACTGCACGACATCCAATTAGTTTCATTTACTATACAAAACAAATACAGTCATGCGTACTGTTACGAAAATTTACCACAGCATTTCAAGCACATTGTAATTTCGAAAAGTGCTTAACAATTTCGATTCCAATTGTCAGAAAATCACTTACTTCTTGTATATTAATATATACAAGAAGTTATCTACAAATTATCATCAAAAATTATCACCATGGCTGTGCAGTGAATTAGAATGAAGCTCACACCTGCAGTGTAGAGCAAATAATGCAACATAGATGATTAGATGGATGTTATTTTTGCTGAATTTGAGTACCGAGACAATTTAATTTTGTACATAAACTGCTTGCAGTGTTAAGTACATGATTGACACCCGTTTGTATCGTTTTCTCTTATGGATATATTTATTAGTATACGTAGTTATAAAATTAATGGATAGCTGTAACGTCACCGGTTGTGTACATCTTTAAAACTAATAAATAAAAATTAAATTAAAAAATATATATTTCATTTAGAAAACTTGTTAAAAATTAGTGTAAATTTACATTTATGTTTAATTTGAGTTAATCTATTCAGTATATCTATAAAAGAATGCTAGAATAGCCCGGTTCGGAAAATCATTACTCGGAAAACGCACTAAGAGTTCCATATACAAAAAATTTGTCACAGCATTATGTAGGTTAACACCAAAGACACAACTCAATTCATTTATTTTATAATTTATAGATCGAACGTTAACCACTGTTGACACTTCGTCATTTATGCATTTTTACCTCCACTATGGCTACTATTCGAATGGTTTGTCCCTTGACATATATTCAAAAAGCTGTATATGAGCGAGGAAATATAAGAAACTATAAGAACAAACGAGTAACATTAAAAAATTCAGTGCAATTCTTCTTTATTTCCGTGACGAAAATCTTCAATAAAAACAAAGCAAACAATAATCAGACAAACACTTATCCGAGCTACACTTTAACTTTCATGTTGGTATTATTTTTATTCAATCAATGCATAACAAACAAATCATAATAAATTAGGATATGGATAACATGACGTTTCATGTTTAACGTTAACATTAATTGTGAACAAAAATAAAACGTGACTATTCGAAAAATGTTTTATGATTAAATAATTAAATGTTTTACATACAACTAGACCTACCTTGAATGCATAACTTGCTTTGATAGATTTTCCTCTTCGGTTTCTCTTTTTATAGAATAGCTATTAGACTCGAAAATTCATGACGTCAAACTCCAAGAGTATAAACAACGACCCTTTAATACGATACATGTTTTTTTTAATATTACAAACCCCCAGTCATTCACGGAATGAGAGTCACCTAACAAGTAAATCGGCGCGATAGATCTATTATGAACAGCAGCAAACGTTTTTTGTATCGTTACTTGAATACTATAGGGCACCAGCAATGTATATACAATTGCTGTAGGCATTAAAAGTAGGTATGATCAAAACCGTGAATGTGCTTTTGAGTGTGCAAAATGAAAAAGTTTCGCAAATTCTTGGTTAAATGCGGAAATTAAGGTCAACTTTTTATGATTAATTTAATTTAATTATTTTTTAGAAACAATAATTTACGATAAACACCGCTACTAAGTAAGTTCTTTTGTGCTATTCCTACGAAACGTTATTCAAAACAGCCTATTTTTCAATGTCAGTTCAAAGCAGACCCTTCAAAGCAGGAAATCCTAAAGTCATTGCGTCCGCTATCATATTTTGCACGTCAGGCTGGTTCTTAGCGATAACGTTGGCAAATTATTTTACGCTTATTTTGTATCACTTGCATAAAACTTTTTGAACACAGCCTAATTTTGATATACGTTCTATGAAAACTTTTGGAAGCATGCAAAGCAGGAAGACTTTAGACATTGAGACGCAATAAATCGACGATTGCAATCAGTTTCCATATAGCACTCTTTGCCAATCGGTCATTACCAGCGTAAAATGACACGGAGTATATTATTAGTATCATCTGTGCATACAACTGCGCACGACCAGTATGTGCCCGCTCCGCAGCAATAATACGCGTTAAAAAGTGATGGTTCCTGAAAGAATCAGCACTTCTGATATAAATGATTGGTTTAGTATAAGAAATAAAACTCTCTCTGAGTGATCGAAACCATACTGTATTACTGAAAAGCCTTAAACAAAGCAAAAAAAGCCTTAACCGCAGCTGGAAATCGAACCCACAACCTGCGATATAATAGTCCGACGCTGGTCAGGGCAGGAGAGAGCCGAAAAAATGGCTATACTAAATTTCAAGACTTATGTTTTCATTATATCATTTATAGTATCATCCATTGCGAGCTTGCTCAAATATCTAGAGCCATTCTTCATGATGACTACAAGATAGTTAAAACATTGAACTTTCCAAAACTTTCCAAAATGATAAGCCTATTTAGAGTGCCTATTGTCACACATGTCAGGAAAATACTTAGTGGTAGCACCAATACGAACTTATACGACATTGAAGAACAGATATTGATATAAGTTTAACATATACGACAAATACTTATTGATTTCCCAAAATTAACTAATGATAAAGCAATAACACACCTCGACTGATGGTAATTTTCAATTAAAGTCAAATTATTTATCATACGTATGATATGTTTATCAAATGTATGATAATCATACTATCATACATTTCTGTTCATTTTTCTAGAACAGTGGGGCTTGAGCTCAAGTCGCAAGATTGTTTCGCGATCCGTGTGCTTTATACCCTTTGAGTTGGTTGGTTGAATGTTGATATAATAAATCAGCAAAGAGCATTAGGTAACAGACGTGCAAAAAGACGTTAAAGTTTTTGTTGCCGGAAAATGGTGGTGTCTATGCGTGGGTATGCGTGGTTTAAATTTTACGAGCTAAGGCAGGTAGAAATCAGGGAAAGCATTAAACTGATTCAATTCCCTGGGTTAGATTATCTTAATGTTTGTTAAATGCAAAGGTGAAACACATTAAAATCTAACTTTCTTCTTGAAAGCGCCTGATTTGCACGCCTGACGTTTACATTCAGTATTGAATAGTGTATGTACTTTAACCAGGTTGTACATTCTAATGTAATTTCCCATAACTACTGGTACCAATATAGCAGGATTATTATTCAAAGAACACTTGACAATGCCGTGAGTAGTTCATAGTAGGAAGCATATTTTCTACAGGTATGACAAGTTCACGAAGGTGCCGTCTACTGTTTAAAATACAAATTTTGCTTGAAGCCTTAAACTTCCTTACTTTCGGATTTATTAACAAAATTTGGCGCAAGCACGCTGTTTACGGCTTTCTGCTTCGATATCCGGGCTGCTTCATCGTACATGAGGACAATTGATGAAGACATCTAGAACAACAGACTGGTTCGTTCTGTTCAGTAAGAGCGACGATAATGTAATAAAACCTTTTTTTCCTCTTAGAGTCTTAATAGAACAGGCATGGCAACAAAAACAAATAAAGATGTTATATAATTTCGGAAAGAATGAATCAAACGACCCAGCGCTCACAATCAAACAGAATCGTTTAAATGCATTCGAGTTGACCAAACAGTAACATTTTTTAACCAGCAGTATTCCTTGAGCGATTCAACCTCTTTCAGTCCTAATTCTATATTAAATTCTGTTCATTCGTGGATCCTGCGCTTATGGCGGCACACAGCATCGCCATTTAACATATGAATGAATTGAACATTTAACATATATGAACTAACATATATGTGAACATATATGAACTGAGCAAATATCTAATATTTCTTAATATATATAGTAATTTTATTGATTGATTTTAAATTTATTGGGAACATGAAATCCTCATGAGAAGTATATATACTTAATGTAAAATACCATGCAACTATGGACATATTTAAATGAAAGCATTTATATAATTATAATATGAAATTATCACTTTTCCTAATTTAATATTTAATAATCTTGGACAAAGGAATAAATCCAGCGATGCGATTTTACAATCTATATAGATCGCGCGAAACACTGTCTAATATATAGGTGTTATTATCACTTAAAAAATCATATGCTAGTCAGCCCTCCCACACCAAAATTGCATAAGACTATCGTTGTGGAGGAGGGTGTCGTCAAATATAACAAAAAAAGCTTTTTAAATGTTATAAGCTAGTCCAGCTAGGGTGTGTTTAACAATAGCCAATCGAATTTAATTTAAGTGGGAGAATGTGGCAACCTCGTACGGAGGTCTGAAGGTCGGCAAAAGTGGCACTAGTGGCATCGGCTTGTCGGTTCTGTAATTTCATTGGCTAAAGTAAAAATCTCAATTAGTTCAATTTGAACTCAGTTTTGTATGGCAAATTGGGCAATAAACAACTTCAGTTAAAACCAGTATTTCGCTTATTTTTTACAATATTTATTTATTTGCGTTAAAGTAACGACAGTGCGTTCCGCAAATAACTCATTCTTCGTTACTAAATTGTCGTACATTGAAATAAATTCTAGATAGGTTGCATAGTTTATTGCAAACGACAGTAATAGATTGTAATGTGAAATTTTCCCCCAAAAGCACGTTTGTAAAAACTACATGGTTTAAATTAGCGGTCTTAGAAGACTATGTTTTGTTTACCTTCGAAGAAGGCGTTCTTGTGATGTCGCCGGACGGTCGAAAGACCAACTGCTGTAGTTGTTGATATAAAAGTGCGCCCCCGTAACCGAGACCAGGGGTTAACAACAAATCAAAACAAGAGCACTCAAATATGATGAATTCCACTCTTAATTGGACTATTAACACTCACATTGTTATGTTCCAAATGGCAAAAGACGTTTCTCGATGTCACAAACTATAACTCCAATGACAAGAAAATCTTTGTTCAACGAGTGACGGAAGTTCCGAGACTCCAGCGATCAGCGAGCAAATCACAAGAGCGGACCATCGAACGCCCTCGACACAATAACGCTTTTGCGGAATCTAGTTTGCAGTACAGGCAAAATGTCTTATCGTTTTAACAAAACCGTTTTTGGCCAGCCTTGCTCATCTTCCAAACCAAGATAAAGTTAAACGTTCTCGGGGGGTATATAATCACATTGTCAAGGTAATAAAATCGATATATCACTTGCTGTAACTATTCCCCTTAGATCGTGCATTCAGATAGCGAGTTTAAGATGGACCTTTATTCGGAGTACGTTTCTTTTTATACTTGACGCCATACAACGCGAAACTGGTAGACAACGCAAAACTCATAGGCAACGCGCGCAGATACTATTCAGCCGCTATTTTGTTACGGTTCGTCGACATTAGCTGACATCATGGCCAAAAACTAGTTTATGAGGGACTAGAATCCCAAAGAGAATTCTCTAAATCATAACCATAAATGACTATCCACACGACTGGTATGAATGTAGAAAGCATGATTTAATTTTACCAATCGTAATGATAAATTCTGCCATCGGTGTACATTTTTACGGATCGCAAACATTTTCAAAACGAAGATGTCAAAAAAATACACTTTTACGAATCGTAAATCTATATTTACCATTCGTTGTACAAAAAGTACCATTCGCTTTCTATGCGAATCGTAGGCATTTTACGGAATCATGAAGCAATTTATTACACTCGTCAACAACACTAAATTGCTCTTACCATCATGTTGGTGTCAAATATATTGTAAAGAATCCACCACAAACAATTACTGACCTGTTTTCCCGCCATTTTTCTGCTCTGTATTCCCAAGTATGTATTGCATGATGTTGCACGTACCTGATGAACTTCAACCTTACCTTCAATTGCGGGCGTTGTGGGTGTGGCAGTTTGGGCGGTAGATATCTTGGTATACGATATTGTGGGTAGGATCGTAACAAGCTGGGCACTGGTGGATGGTAATGCTACAATGCAACAAAATATTACACTGATAATCTTTATCTGCGTAGCGTCAGGATCTATTATAATATGTTTAACTCTTTAGCAGCAAAAGGGGTCGTTAACGACCCGAATAGAACAAAAGAAAAATAAAGAGAATAAAGCCAAAACAATAGAAAAACAATGAACCAAAGAAAAACATCGCGGTAGCTAAAGAGTTAAGATATAACGTATTCAAAGGATGAAGTGGATGCTCACTATTTGCACTATTGTGATGTTGGTGTTTTTTGGGATGGGAGAGGCTCGGAGATGCTGGAGGAAAAACCTTCGACGACTGCAGATAACAACTAAACTCCATGCGTTTGGTTAATTCTTTACTGGGCAATGTTGCCACGTGGCAACTTATTGATTTTACTTAAGCTAATGCAGGATGATTAGGAATTGTCAAAGAAAGAGCTCCGACAAACTTGTCCAGTAAACGGTTATTGAACCGTTTAATTAATAATTAATTTTCCGTAAAAAATAATTATTAAAAATTCGATTTTTAGGGGGCTCAATTACAAACTACGCACGTCTGAGTCGCCTATGATCAAATGACAAAAAATCGACACGCTTTTAACTAAAACAATACAGACTGAGAGTTTGTATTGTTTGTACAAGTAAAAACGTTTACAAGAAAAAACTTTAACTTGTACAAAATTAATAAAAACGTATTTAAAAAGGTTTTATCACGCTACTTAACAGTTTTCTTTAGCGTGTTATGTAGTCTCGAAAAGTGCTTTTGACCAAACATGGCATGAAACTGCCGGCATACAACGATGTTACTTTGAAATAGAAAATCTAAAAACAGTTACATGTTCTCCACTAAATAAGCGTTTTAGATAACCACGGCAAGATTTTGTAGAAGTAAATAAAATTTCCGTCTCCGATATCAACGTTGGAAAAGTATATAATCTAGAAATTACTCACTACTCTATATTCAATCTTCAATAGAAAACCGACAGCAACGCACAAGGTTGTAGCACGTTTTTCTAAAATTAACAATAATTTACTGAAATTTCATGCAATAATGACTGGCAGTTTTTTCGTTGTACTATGGATCCGAAGAGATCTTAAAATTTGGTTTTAAATATATTAATGCAAACAGGTAATATAATTTCAGATTTAATTTCAGACTTTGTTCCGATTGCTATACGGGCACAAAAGAAAGAGAGAATGCCTGATCTCGTCATCATGTCATTCTTTTTCGTTTGTTCGCTCAAACTACAGATAAATAACTACATAGAAGTGCAAGCTCGTGGTAGGGTGTGCCTCCATATTTCTATGCAGTTTATTGGCTAAAACCAGCCAGCTGGGTATGCTTTTTGGCCAGGGCACGTATAATTTATTGGTTGGGAAACAAGCGTAATGCGATCTGTGCAGAAACAAAAGATTTTCTGGTGATTTCTTGACCTTTTGGTTCGACGATTTATTCGTTCCTACGTTCTTTGTTTAAATATATCTATATATTTGCAACCAAACTTACCCGTGGAATTTGCCAAACTTGTTATTGATAATCCAGACGTGACGGTGCCAGGGTGAGAAGTTTTATTCCCAGTGGAATTAACTTTAAAACTCTTTAATGTATGACTCAGTGTCCTGTTGTATATTGTAATAACATTGACCGACTTCGAAAGACTGAAATCAGATACGGTCATAATATGACTAGATGAGGTAGCCAGGGTGGTACCAGTTAGAGTGCTGATAACACTAGAATATGTGCGCAGAACGGTGTTAATTGTATTCTCTATACTACCATATGATGTTGGAACAATGACACCAGTTGAAGTTTTGACAAAAGTAGATAAAGCAGACAGCGTTCTCTTGATATTACTAAATGACGTGGCCAGAATAGTGTCATCCGCTGTACTCCTGATAATACTGGATGACGCAGCCAGAGTGTTAGCATCGGTTGTATTTATGATAATATTAGAATACGTAGGCAGCGTGCTATCATCAGTTGTACTTTTGGTAATATTGGATGATAGATCCAGAGTGGTATCAGTTTTGGTCTGGTAAACACTAGATGACGTAGGCACAATGGTATCACTGGAACCCCCAGTAGCACTAAATGCAATAGGCACAGTGGTATCATCAGTTGTAGTCTGCATAAAACCAGATAATACTGTCACAGTTGTATAACCACCTGTACTCTTGGTACTACTAGACGATGTAGACACAGCGGTATAACTTGTACTCCTGATAAAAGTAGGTAACGTGGGCACAGTGCTATAAGTTGCAGTGTGGATAAAACTTGATGGTATAGGCATAGTGGGATCACCACTTGTACTCTGAATAATGCTAGATGATGAAGGCACAGAGTCATCAGTTCTAGTCTGTATAATACTGGATGATGAAGGAACACTGGTATCATTTGTGCTCTTGATAAGTGTTGATGATGTAGGCATAGTGGTATCATCAGTTTTAGTTTGGATAGTACATGTTGAAGGCCGAGTAATATCAGTTATAGTCTGGATAATACTAGATGAGATAGGCACAATGGTATCAATGGAAGTCTCAGTAGTACTAAATCCTATTGGCACAGTGGTGTCATCAGTTGTTGTCTGTATAAAACTAGATAGTACTGGCACAGTTGTATCATCACCTGTACTCTTGATACTACTGGATGAAGTAGGCACAGTAGTATCACTGGTACTCTGAGTGGTACTAGTTGCAATAGGCACAGTGGTATCATCAGTTGTAGTCTGTATAAAACTAGATAGTACAGGCACAGTTGTATCATCACCTGTACTCTTGATACTAATAGATGAACTAGGCACAGTGGTATCACTGGAACTCTGAGTGGTACTACTTGCGATAGGCACAGTGGTATCGTCAGTTGTAGTCTGTATAAAACTAGATCGTACTGGCACAGTTGTATCATCACCTGTACTCTTGATACTACTGGATGAAGTAAGTACAGTGATATCACTGGAACTCTGAGTGGTACCAGTTGCGATAGGCACAGTGGTATCATCAGTTGTAGTCTGTATAAAACTAGATAGTACTGGCACAGTTGTATCATCACCTGTACTCTTGATACCACTGGATGAAGTAGGCACAGTGGTATCACTGGTACTCTGAGTGGTACTAGTTGCAATAGGCACAGTGGTATCATCAGTTGTAGTCTGTATAAAACTAGATAGTATTACTGGCACAGTTGTATCAT
>JAOBAZ010248729.1:0-10326 GCA_026546875.1 Pteroeides caledonicum
TTATCGAATCATTGACATGTTGTAAATTGCTATACAAGGATAAAAAGTTGATTATTAAAGGTCAGGCACTGTGTTGCACATGGTGGCTACATTCCTGGCATTTGTGTGAGAAGGGCTTTTACTTGACAAGTAATTGTCTGTCATTATCAAAGTAAAATCTGTTGCATTGTTATGGTACAGTGGCACCTGGGTTAAAGAAGTAATTTACAGGCAGTTATTTCTTAACCCATTGCTGGCAGGGCTTTTTTGCTTGGAAAATAAAATCATCTGGTGCTAGCCAAAGTAAAATTCAGTAAGTGGCCAATAGAAAATGTTGATGTTACATGGAATTTGATTGGTCTGTCAAAAATAATGAGCCAATCACATTGTGTGTATCATCATATTTTCAATCTACGGCATTATTAAAAGTGTCTATTGTGGCTTGCATCACCGTGTATGAGGGAAATGAAAAACAGAACGACTGGAGAACATTCAAAGCATAGGTAGAAGGTTTCACTCTGGAAATGTGGAGGACAGGTCTTTCCTGTTGCTATGTAAACATAGAAATCTAAAAGGGGTATACACTGGACCCTTTCTATTATGAAACAACATGATTTTAGACATGCAAAACAAGACAGATTGTTTTTTTGGGGTGACAGGGTGTGATTTGTGTCCTGAATTCAATGATAGTTCCAGCAGTACTAAACTATTTTTTTAAAAATAGAAATGTTATTTATAACATATGGAAGCTGGCAGATCCCTTATCACAAAATGTTATTGGGCCCCTAAATTACATACCAGATTGTTAGACTCCACAGTTAAGATATTTAAAGTTCTAACAGCAAAAATATATTGAAGGAAAAGTTTTGTATTTGTACAAATGCATGTAACAGAAAAAAAATATTTGAATATTAGAAAGATTTGAATTTCTATATTATTGAAACTTTACCTTCAAATTCAATTGAAATAAAACTTAGTGATATAAGTAGGAGGTTTTAAAAATAGATCTTTTTAAGATCCTTTTGTTATGTTCCAAAAATAAGAGACCCCTATTAGACACACATAAAAGACTCCACCCCCTTTGCTAAAAATAATGGATTTTTTTTTGTCTTGCATTAATTTCACACATTAGTGTTAATATGAATGAGCTGTCACCATTACAAGGTGAGAAAACAATTGATAAATGCAGTGTCATTATGTGACCTATGTTGTTCACCACACAGGAAGCCCAAAGACAATATGTTCAATATAATATTAGCTTTATTACTATGATGTTTAAATAGTTTTTATAACTAAATATAAGTAAATTATGGTGACACTTCACAATCTAGATCACTGTGCAAACCAGACATACTGAAAAATGTTAGTCATTTGGATTTTTATCAGTTTTGAAAGCTTTTCTTTTTTTCTTAATTGATCTTTTAAACCCACATATGACGGCGATGCCCATGAACAATTTTACTCAAACACCAGACAATTTTACTTGTCAAAAGACAACTTTCAGCTAACAATTTTTGTGGCAAAAACAAGATGGCGTTACTTTTTTTCGAGAAATGTTTACAAATTTGTTTATTATTTTTAAACTCCTACAAAAAAAAGTCAATTGGGTTTATGTAGTATTATGTAAGGTTTCACTGTCGAACACTGTTTTGTAAGTGATATTACGCCCGGAATTCGTAACATAGACACCGCCATCTTGGATTGACGTCTTTGCATGTATATATGGAGTTCACTGGTGTTTAGAACAGTTCAGTGGTTTAGAATGAAAACCTCTGTGATGAAAACTTTTAGTAATCCATGTTTGTATCTAATTATGAGTTCAACAATAGTATTTCCAGTAGACCATTGTTCTCACTTTTTAAGGAAATTCCCTTAAATTATGCTGTTTCTATGGGGGGTGGTATTAGTTATAATGAGGAAATTATGGATTCTTTTCAAAAGTTCATTGTGGTCATATTTTTCAACACCCCTTCCCGCGTAGGAACAAACTTATGGAAATTAATTGTGAGAGCGCTGCCGTAGACCTAGATTTGTAATGAAGTTTAGACGTCTGCTTCTGCCCAGAACACGCAAGTGACGTCATAAATATTCAAGATGGCGGCCTCCTTGTTGAGACTTTTACATCTGATATCTTGTCAATGATAAAGCATTTAATGCTTGAAACCTTGTGTTGTACTGAGTCAGATGTTTTACTGAAAAGCAACTTTGGTAAAAGTTCCTATTTTTGTTTTAAATTTCAATGTGATGGACGCATTGCGACCAGGATGTGGCCATTCAGTAGAGTTATTAATAAAATTTATAATTGTGATCTGTTGGTCTCAGGCTGAGAAATAATTTTGTAAGATTCATTTTTTCTTACTGCAGGGAATGGTAGATGGTGGAAACAGTAAATCCAATGAAATGTTTGAAAAAAATGTCCCAAGCTGTTACAAGAGACCATGCGAGAAATCACCACAGTAAGCAATGCAAACATATCTTGGTGTTAGATTCGTGGTTAGACAAAGTGTTTAACACATTGAGGGCAAGAGGTTTTTCTTTCAAAAGTAAAATTGTTTGTTGTTGGACAAAGTAAAATAACGCGACTCTGATTTCAAGATTTGTAGAATGTACTTTAGAAGTTACTATTCATGATCCATGAATGGTAGTGTTCTAAGTTACATTCTATAAACCTTAAACTTAGACCCGCGTTAATTAATGTCGAATCAATTACCTGATTGCCGTGAACTTGTCACTCTAGGTTTTTTACGAGAAAAGTAAAGTAGGTTAAGTGGGTCGGTTCTGGCCAGCAGTCAATTTGTTAAAGAGATCTGAAGAGAGTGTCAGTGTATTTCTTGAAGAGAGTTTTGGCGTACTAATTTCTTAAAAGGAGAACACATATATAATTTAAGCTTACAGTATTGGGCAGTCGTGCATCCAAAATATGTGTATTTCATAAAGTACACAGATAGTTAAAGTGCATTAGAACCGGAAATTTTTGTCACTCAAAAAATTATTGAAAGTTGTAATGTGCCTTCTTTTACGGATTTTCTTTTCCGTGTTTCGTTCTTGAAATAATTAAGTTTTTTTGTCCCGTGCAACCATGTGACGTCACATATTGCAAAATTAGTAACTATTTAATATTGAATATCCTCATTAATGAATAACATCATTTCGACACAATACATTACACAAAAATTGTTAAAAGTGATTGTGTTCGCTAAAAATGAACTTTTTAATGATAAAAATGAATTTTGAGGTATGTGATATCTCATTATGTAATATGTGACGTCACATTGTTGCACAGCAAGAAAAGCAACTCTGTTATTTCAAGAACAAAACACGGAAAAGAAATTCTGTAAAAGAAATTACATTACAATTTTCAATAATCTTTTGAAGGAGACAATAAAAAATTATGCACTTTCAGTATAATATGATATCTGGTTGATTTTTATCGTTTTTTGTAACACCTTGTTCCTGTGTATACGTTGTCTGTCTATATTAAGTCTAGTCTATACATAAGAGTTTATAATTAAACCTCTATATTTCTGGAAGAACTCAAAGATATTGACAAAGTATCCATTGCAATTATTTCTCATTTCAATAATCCAATATGGTTTGCAGTGCTGGTATAAAATAAAAAATACAATAACAACTGTTTGTTCATGTGAAATACCAGATGCCTATAATACTATTTCTTGTAGGGTTTTGAGAGAGCAATGGATAAGGGCAAAATATGAAAGAAAAGAATTCACAGAAGGAGCTACCAAGCCAGCCTATTTGACAGGTAGTTCAGTCCATTGACGTCTACTGCATTGTTTAACTGTTTGCATGGTGACACTACGCTAAAGTTTGGTTTGTTGAATATCTTATTGGTTTTAAAAAAACAGGGGAGAAAGAAGGGATGGTAATGAAGAGAGAAAAAGAAGCAAATACCTGGAACCCAAGAAAAGTTATTGTTTCATTAAAAAACAATTCTTTTTCGTATTTCATAAGACCAGGGGTAAGCTATTTATAGGACTGATTTTCTGAGTTTTGCGCAATGAACTGAGAAACTCTCTCGCCGCCGGCACTCACGTGCGCTGGCAAATTTATTAACTATTGAAACACGGCGGAGCGACGTTGATTGGGGGGAGGCTATATTTATATATTCATGTTCCACATTACTGATTTCTTATGAAAGTGACAAACTTTCTTTTGTTTTTAAGGTATGTGAATATATGAATATAGCCCCCCAGTTAACGTCGCTCCGCCGTGTTTGAATTTGATTGTACGAATACATGATAACATACAAAGATTGCACGAATACATGAAGATAAGTTAGGCACATAGACATGGGTTATGCAGATACACAGAAATAGTTGCAATCGCATCAAAACACGCACGCACACTCACGCACGCATACACACACACACACACGCACACGCACGCACGCACGCACACACGCAAAGACACACACACGCATACACACATACACATATACACATACACATATACACAAACACGCACACACACACACATACACACACATAAATACACACAATAACACGCACACAAACACACACACACAAACACACACACACAGCCATAGATTGCGTTAAAACATTGCTTGGTAAAATTCCATATAAAAGCAACAGACGAAGAAACAAACGGACAAACGTTTTTTTATAGAAAGTTTGATTGAAATATTTTGTAGGACCCAGATCCAAAAGATTGCTGGCTTCTTAATAAAGTAAATGCTGTTTTTGCTCACGAAAAAACTAAGCGACCCAATTGTCTTCAAATTATAAATACAATAGATGGGAAGACAAGAAACCTCTTTATTTCTACTGAAACTGGTCAGGTAGGTAGTCGGTATTATTATTTTGTGTCAAATAGCTCTACATATGCGAGTTTTATCAACGTTGGCCTCATTGCTTGTACACTGCTTTCGATAAGGGAAAATTACAAAAATGGAATTAAAAAAAATGTAACGACATTATTGGTGATCCACATATTTTCCCAAAAAAGTTCCTTCTGGTTCCTATTTCATCCTAAAAGACCCATATAACCATAATGTGATTTTTTTAGCCTGAACGTTGACATGTCCATTGAGATAATTTTTTAGAATGAATGATAATACACAGTCAAATGTTTCTTTTTTTGACATTGGTGCATGTCATATTGAGTAAGTTTAACTCAGTAATGTTTAATATTTTTAGGAAATTGTCGAATGGTATATGACAATCCGAAGCGCCAAACTACGAATGTTAATGGAAGTAGCTAAACCTAACGCAGATGAAGCAAAGGTATATAAAATAGTCCAAGATTGTTGGTAGTTTTAAACGAAAATGGCAACATAACTTATTTTATTTTGAACATGTAAAACGATTTAATACTCAGCGGCGGATCTAGACGTCAGTCCGAATAAATTACACAAATCACTGATAGAAATTTAAAATTCAAAATACCTAGAAAAAGATCTGATTGGTTAAACAGTTCTATAGAATATAAATCCTACCAATGTGATCGTTGGTTGGGTATTTTAAATTTTAAATTACAATTCTCTAATTTATTCTGACTGACGTCTAGATCCGCCAGTGTTAATACTTCCTTGAATTCCACTATCTTTTTTCGTTTTTGAGATATCGTACTTTAAAGTTTTCTCAACGTAGACTGAAGTTAACTGAAGTTCGCTATTGTGTGTATTTTTATAATTATAATATAGGCTTTAAATTTCAGTTTTAAATTTAAGATAGTTTAAAGTTTTTTTTCAACAGTCTCGCAATACGTACAAAACATGTTTTGCCTCAACTTAATTTAGAAGCAGTTTTAGACACCTTACCCAGTGGTGATGAAATGCTTTTTTACGTAAGATAGTGGTTGGTGGGGCTCGGGGGATTAAAATATCCCGAAAACAAAGAGAGATAAGACAAATTTCAAAAAGAAGTTATTAAATACGTTTTTCAGTTTGCCATTTCTATCAATCGCTGAAAAATTCTGTTTCGAATGAATTAATTGGATAAGTTAATTTCAATTTTATTTTAATTTTTTTTCGTGTACAGTTAGCGGCGTCAACTACTTCAGACTTTTTGCTAGAAGGATGGCTTCAAAAGAAAGGGCCCCGCGTAAGTTCCAATTTCTCTCTTCTTCAGTTAATTATATTTATAACATAGTTATTGTACACGTACACGTACACGTACACGTTACACATACAAGTAAAGTACACATGTGTGTACTTTACTTGTTCGTGGCTACGTGTACTATGCAGCGTAGCACAGTGAGACTTGAGTGAAACCTAGAACAGTTTAGCTTACTCTAGTCCATAATATTATGTATAGGTAATAATAGTAGTATTTCACGTGCAACGAGTGGGTTTTTTAAAGACCATCAAAATTTAAAGCAATCTGAAGTGTTTGAAAAACTCACGAGTGTCTGTTTTTCCACATTGCACGGGAAACCACAGTATTACATATTAATAATATACATGAAAAAATTATAAGGTCATGTGCACGTGAATAACATGCGAAAATAATGATTGAATTGTTCATATTTTATTGAGAAAACATTTGAAGTTTACAATACAAGCTCAACTCGTAGCTAAATATAGTTAAATGTGATTATCTTTGCTGTTTCCTCACATCCCAACAAAAGTAATTTACATTGAAACACGTTTTAGCATTGAATTACTTTAATTTTTGACACTGTATTTGGAAAAATGCTTGGCTTTAACAAATCAAATAGTTTGTAGTAATAGAGTCAAATTGTTTGTATATTACTTATATGTTTGTTAACGGATAGAATTTCTTTTTCAGGAAAATAACAACTACAAAGAGAGATGGGTTACCATTGACTGCAGAAGACTTATGTATCTTAAAGAACCTACTGTAAGTTGGAGCTGAATTTCTTTTGACAACTACGCCCAGTATAGAGACAGCCAACCAGTTTACTCGTGCTGTGTAAATATTTTTGTCCTCATGTTTTTTTGTACAGTTTGCGAGACAGAGGGAAGGGACTGAAAATGACGTACACTTTACTAAAATTGACTTCAATTTCTGTCCACAGATCTCTTTTTAGTTCTATATTGAGCTCATTGGTATGTTCTTAAGTATATCATTTGAACACATACACCAAAATGACAATCGTAGTTTACGTTATGCCGGGAAGAAAAAGGACCCGGCTAACCGAGCTGGGACAGTTTGCCGGGGTACTTTTTCCCGAGCGATTACATGGCAAACTATAGTAGCCGGGACATACCAAAATATCTATGAAAAGTGTTCTGAGTCTTTTTTTGAAAATTACAAAAAACCAATGTGTACCGTTTTAATTGTATAAAGAAAAAGTCGGTCGAAGTGTTCTACTTTTGCGTAAGCAAGCGATCGTTTGTAAATACGAACATTGTTATATTTTGCCATTGAATAATGTAGCGGAAGTGAAGACATTTGATGTTCTTTGTATTGTTTGCAGGACGCTTTCGCCAAGGGTGAGGTATTTCTTGGGACAGACGCTGAAGGTTACAAAGTTACAGCAGGCCAGTCTGATCCACCTTCGGGGTATGGCTTTGAATTACACACTCCCGGTCGGTTATTTGAATTTAGTGCGCCTTCCGAAGAGGAACGGGACGAGTGGGTCAAAGTAATAAACAGAATTGTTTCTTCTACGATGTCAACTGCCGATAGACAAGGTAATAAAAAATGCGGTAAGCAGACGCGCAGACAAGCATATACATTGACAAGGACGTGGAAATGCGCAGAATAGATGCGTAGTCGGGCATTTTTAGATTGACATAACATACAGCCATGCATAGATTACATAATAGTACCGATGTGGGTTACCTAATAATCTCCCAACTGGATTTCGTAAAGAAATATAGGGACTTTATTAAAAGAATGTTTGTATAATATCATTGCTAATATTAATAATGGAATAAACGTAAAAGTTTTAAATTACTAATACCATCAGTTTGTATGAATATATCTAAAACAATATATTCAAGTTTACTTATATTAAATAGGAAAAGTCTCTTAATAAGACATTCCTACTTCTACCAGACCTCCCGCCATCTAACTCCACATACACATATAATTGCTAATTGTAGCAGCGAATTGACATGCTGCATTGGAACGGGGATATAGAGCGCAAACCTACAGAAAAATACACTTAAGAGTGCAAAGAGACCGACCGTGGCACAGACGAACAGACGACGGTCCTTCACACGGTGGACGCAATTAAAACGTTAAAACCCTTAATTTTTTTTGCAGAATTGAAATTAAATAGAGAAATTATACGAAAAAGTATGAGCAAATCCTTACCAAGAAAATTAAGCATAAAAGGAGGCCATTAGACGCAGGTGTACATATATTTTTATATAAATATTTTTGAAAAATTAACTTTCAACATTATTGTATCATAACATAATTTCAAAGAACATTAAATATTTTATAGTCGAAAAAGTTAATAATGACCGAAGTTTAAACTGTAGTCAAAAAAACCCGGTCTTACTCACTTTTTTGAAAAAATATGTATAAATACAGTAAGAATATGTGAAAATTCCAGACTTTCTATCAAAATTTGGCGCACGGTTCATTTCATGTAGTTGTTTTGATTTTTCAGGCAAGTTTCAAAACTATAGCAAACAGGTCGAAATTGAACCAATTTTTTTTTATTTTCTCGTGAATTTTGGATAATTTCGGACAATTTTATAAGATCCTTAAAGTCACAAAAATAACAAAAGTATTTTTTAATTTAAAGTTTTACGACTTTTTACACAAGTTCTAAAAACATTAAAAAAACACTAACTCGACTTTGTATTAATTTAATCTTTTTACACAAGTTTTGAAAATGTTCAAAAATCGCTGAAAATGCCGAAAAAGTAAACCTTTAATTTTTGGTCAATTTTGGTCATGTTTGGTATTTTTAAATTTGTTTTGCAGAAAAAATAGATTAGGATTAATTTACCGCTTTACTAGTTTTTTAATCAAGAGAATGCTCAAATGTGGCCAATTTTGAGCACTTTTTGACAATTTCAGAACTTGTTTAAAAACAATTAAAAATGACTAAAATAATTTATTTTTGTCTTAACGTTTTTTTGGGCTTCTTAGGCAAGTTTTAAAAATGATCAAATATGGTCAAAATGACCAAAAAGTAAACTATAAATTGACCAAAAAGTAAAAGGGTTAACCTTAACTTTTTGGTCAATTTTGACCACTTTTTGATATTTTCAGAACTTGTTCAAAAATAGCCAAAAATCAATCACATTTTGTTCTGTAAGTATCAAAAATGACCATTTTTTCATATTTTCAGAACTTGTTTAAAAACCCTCAAAAATAACTCAAATAATTTATTTTTGTGTTAATTTAAACGTTTTTTCCGTTTTTTAACAGATTTTGAAAATGCCGAAAATTTGGCCTCTTTTTGGCATTTTCACAACTAGTTTAAAAACCCCCAAAACGACTCAAATAAGTTATTTTTGTGTTAATTTAACGTTTTTTTTGGCTTTTTAGACAGATTTTGAAAATGGCCAAAAATGACCTAAAAGTAAACAGGTTAACCTTTCGTCGATCTTCACCACTTTTTGACATTTTCATAACTTGTTGAAAAACCATCAAAATCGACTAAAATAAGTTACATAGTTAATTTAACGTTTTTTTGCTTTTTAGACAACCTTTGAAAATCTTCAAAAATGGCCAAAAATGACCAAAACGATAGAGGTTTAACCTTAACCTTTTGGTCAATTTTGACCACTTTTTGACATTTTCATAACTTGTTCAAAAACCCTCAAAAATTACTAAAATAAGTTATTTTTGTGTTAACTTAACATTTTTTTGCTTTTTAGACAATTTTTCAGTTTGCTCAAAAATGGCAAAAATGACCAAAAAGTAAAGGGGTTAACCTTAACTTTTTGGTCAATTTTGACCACTTTTTGACATTTTCTTAACTAGTTTAAAAACCCTCAAAAATCACTCAAATAAGTTATTTTTGTGTTAATTTGACGTTTTTTGGCTTTTTAGACAATTTTTCAAAATGCTCAAAAATCACCAAAAATCACCAAAAAGTAAAGGTGTTAACCTTAACTTTTTGGTCAATTTTGACCACTTCTTGACATTTTCTTAACTAGTTTAAAACCTTCAAAAATCACTCAAATAAGTTATTTTTGTGTTAATTTAACGTTTTTTGGGCTTTTTAGAGAATTTTTCAAAATGCTCAAAACTGGCCAAAAATGACCAAAAAATAAAGGAGTTAACCTTAACTTTTTGTCAATTTTGACCACCTAAATGGCCAAAAAGTAAAGGGGCTAACCTTAACTTTTTGGTCAATTTTGACCACTTTTTGACATTTTCATAACTTGTTTAAAAACTCTCAAAAATGACTAAAATAAGTTATTTTTGTGTT
>JAOBAZ010248840.1:0-16274 GCA_026546875.1 Pteroeides caledonicum
ACGGCCAATGAACACCCTGAACTGGCAAGTCCGCCATTACTCTGGCCAGTAAACTGCATAAAATCTACATAAAATATGGGGGACACGTTGTACGGCTGAGTTGCCCTTCTGGTTATTTCCTATTCTGTGGTTTGGCTGAATAGTTTGACTATCGAGAAATGCAGGATGTCCGAGCAAAAAGTGGTTTGGCCGATGATTTTATGATCATTTTAATAATTAGCTATTTTGTGCCCTGGCTGAGAGAACGGTCCAATAGCTAATTATTAAAATTAAAGTTAATGAACAGGTGTACCGTGTACTGTACCTATCAAACTGTGAAATTCACCATATTCTTTGTCAAACTCTGGTAATGTAAATTTTGCATTTAAAATTCTCAGTTTAGCACCATCATCAAATGGGTGCTCCATGTAGCATAACATGTACAGCAAACAGCCCAATGCCTGAAATATCAAAATAAAAGAAATTATAAGTCCAGGGTCTGTATTTTTAAATACATGTATCGTACTGGGATATCTGGCTCAGGTTTTAGTAATTCCACATTAAGATTAAGAAACTATTTCTGCAGAATACTACAGGAGCTACAGTATAGTACAACAAATTCCAGTATGCTACAATACCTGTATCCTACAGTATTCTACTGTATTTTACTATATTCTACAGTATTTTATAGTATTCTACAGTATTTTACAGTATCTCTCATTGAGTGTGCCTGTATGTCATTGATTGTGACTGTCATTGAGTGTGCCTACACAGTATCTCTCAATGAGTGTTCCTGCCTATCCCTGAGTCTGACTGTCTGTCATAAAGTGTGCCTCTCTGTCATCGGTGTGTCTGTCATTCAGTGTGACTGTCTGTCTGTCATTGAGTGTGGCCATCTGTCATCAAGTGTACCTGAATGACTGTCATTGAGTTTGCCTGTCTGCCATTGAGTTTGCCTGTCTGTCATTGAGTTTGCCTGTCTGTCATTGAGTGTGTCTGACTGTCATTTCATTGAGTGTGATTGTCTGTCATTGAGTGTGACATCTGTCAGTGTGTACGATTAAGTGTGACTGTCTAATTCAAACTGGTCACAACTGGCCATTGTATGCTCAGCTAATTGCCAGACAATGTTGTTCTTCCAGAACTCCACTGGCATTAGGTAAATATTGTGCTTACCCATATATCTGATTTCACCGTTATTGGAAAATTGCTGTAAAGATCAACCATTTCAGGTGCCCGATACATTGGAGTTGTATTTCTTTGAATCTGTACAAAAAAACAAAATATTTATAAAATCAAGCAATATATAACCAACAACTTGAGAATGTAAATTTAAAACATGAATAGCATACAAAAGGTTTTATTATTTGGTATAATACAGTAGTCATTAAGCAGTAAGTACAAATTAGTCATTTATAAAAATGGTGGTGATACAGCATAGATCTACATTACAATACAGTACCAATAAGGGATAACCCACATGACATAATTAAGTTACCAGCAGAATACAAAAACTGTCATTTTTTAAAAATAAATTAATTTGGAACATTACCAGCCCCATCATACAATATGTATGTTTGAACTTCTTTTTTAAATTTTGATTTTACACAAACATTTGTTATAAAAACAAAATTTTGTACAAATGACCTGAGGATGCCGGCATGAATCTTTTGCTTATTTATGGTTGTGAAAGCTTTGTAAACACATAGCTAATGTACTGTACAGTATATTGATGATCAATATCACAATGATGCAAGTCAAACACTAAATAATGGTCCAAATGTACCAAAATTCCATCCATATATTTCCAAATACATAAAAATCAAAGATCAGGACATTGACTTACTTGATTTTCATTTAAAAAGAAAGTACTGTAGGTACAGTACTACAGTAGGGTGTATTTTTAAATCAAAATAAAATAAATACACCTTCAGTACCTATTACCCCAAAGGATGCCAAAATACATGTACTCACAAAAAATGTGAAGCATTAATTTGGACCTTCAGGTCAATCATAACAATAACCTTTTAGTATACAAATGGTACAGTACCTCATCCTCAACCAAACTCCTTTCAATAGAGGTCCAAGAATCAGTTGGATACAAAGGTTTTGTTGTTGCACTTCCAAAATCACAAAGTTTTATTTGACCACGAGAGCTCAAAAGTAGGTTTTCAATCTAAGAAGCAGAACATAAAATTTGCATTTATTACAGCATGATTACTTCTGGTAGGCAACGAGATTCCATTTAAAATTTGTTACAATTGACAACCATATTAGGTAACCCACTAATTGTCACTGTGCCAATTGCAAATGGCCATTTAACAGATTTTACTGTAATTTGTTAAGACAACTTTACTTGTCAAGGGAAAACCTATGAGTGTTAATGGGTTACCCAATACTTGTGAGTGTTTTTCCCTGGGTAGGCAAGTAAATTGTCTGACTTTCAAGCCAAAGGGTGGGTGTAAAACACTCTGGCGCACAGGTTAGCCCATAATTTACAGCAGCAGCTTTCCCCTGGGACTTATACACAGGGGCGAGTTATATGCTAGAAAATATGGTATTTATTTAAAATGATAGGCAGTGCACATTATGAGAGTGCAATATGTGCAAAAAAAGATCTTGCTTTTACAGTTCTATTCGGTATACAGTATACAGTACAAATTAGTGCTATACCTTCAAATCACGGTGAATAATTGCAGGGTTCTGTTTATGCATATGAGATACTGCCCTTGAAATCTGGTGGAAAATGCGCAGCACTTGAATAGCAGGAATGGGTTTTCCTTGTCGATCATTAAACCATTTCACCAATTGTCCTCCTAACACATAGAAATACATAGCAGACAAACAAGTTAATAAACAAAACAATCAATAACCAGTTACAATTACCTACACATCCTGTATTATGGGAATATGCACCAAATTGAACCCTACATATGAAATTGAACCCGGTATATCTTTTTCTTTTACTTTGCGTAACAACAGAAATTTTTACTTGCCAAAGAAAACAATGGATCAAACAAAGGCAACCTATCTGTCAGTATCAATAGGTTAACAAATACATGTATACCCATGTCTTACCTAGAAACCCATTAGTTACAGTAATAACATAGTGTGTTTAATCCCTAATAGCCCAGACCTTCCCCACTGACAAGTAAAACCATCTGGAATTAGACAAGGTGGAATTACTAATACTGAAGAGGCATGGCAAAGGGTTAATGACCATGCAATGCACACCAATAATAATGACAGACAATTTTACAGATATTATTGCACTATAAACATTGTTAATTATAAATTTCTATTTCAAGCAAAACCTGTCAAATAAACCCTATAGGATGAGCTTTTAGCTGATCGAATAGACCATGAAAAATTATCTGAAGAGTTATTCTACAGTTTTTTGATTGAACTACTCTTTACGGAGATATAGATTGCCCCGGGTAGAGTTCAAGGTTTTTCGAAAAAAGCCAAGTGCTTGTTTGTCTAAGGGGGACATGGGAAACTGGAATGATTATACATTTCTCACACACTCCTCTGGTTCGAACAGCCATACACAACGCATCGTTCAGGCATTAAGAAAAAACCTTCAAAGACGCAAGAACAACAATATATACAGTACTGTACCATGCAAACTAATAGTAAGATCAAGTGAGCACTGCTACCACCGCTCCGGTTTGATTCTTAGGTGTCAATGAACACACTCAGCTTTTTTTGAGCTGCTATATCTTTTTAATTAACATTGAGTGGTCTACACAAAAAACTATAGAATATCTCTCCAGATAATTTTTCATGATCTATAATAATATGATGAGATAAAAACTGTGTACATAGTGTTTATATGCACATTAATCATTTTACCTGTACACAACTCTGTTAATATTAAAAACTCTGCCATTCCATGGTCAGACTCTTCAGGCCCAATTGATGCAGCATTTAAAAATTGCACAATGTTTGGATGGCCTCTTAGACGTTTCTGATATTGAATAAAGGAATAAACCATTCCCATGAACTTAAGCTTGAATTATTGTATAAATTATAACAAATATATATTAACAGCAATAGATGATGAAAATAAGGAACTGCATGGTGTTTAACTGGGAAGTAGTGTGACTTACTGGAAGGAGATGAACAATCAAATCAATTAAAGCAAGAAAAACTGGTATTGGTCATGGTGGGATGGACTTAAACTACCAAAAGGTACACAATAATGAATAAGTGTTTACAAGACAAGTTATGTTACTGGTACATACTACCGGTATGCCTAGGTGTGACAGTATGCTATATTGCAAGACATTATAACTCTACTATGCAGCAACTTTTGCAATTTTTTTGCCTTGTCACAATTAATGCATACTGGTATATGGAGTAATAATAACACAGGCCTTGCCATGAAGTCACTAGGGGATACTTTTATAAACTTAATAATTTCCCCATGTATAAGTTGACCTTTTGCAACCAAAAAAACATCCAAAAATACACTCCTTGACTTATGCATGGAGTCACAAATTATACATATGAAATATATATGTGAGCAACAACAAGCAGCATGTTAATATCTGGTGGCTCTCACTATGTTAAGTCAATATAAGTCGAGAATAATACTTAATACGCATCTGTTGCATCTTATATGTACTTCATGTAACAAACTATTAATATGCATCATTGTAACAAACTATCTGTATGCAACATTGCCCAATATATCCCGAGGGCTTAATTCGTCTCTACAACTCGCCTCCATAATTCTGAATAAAGCTTGATTGTCTGAGGATCAAAATTAGTCAGTTCTGATTGGTCGCTCTTTAGCGGAACCTCTGCAAACGCACTTACTTGGCTGCCATGTACAGTATGGAAAGGGAGCCATTTAATGGATTTGAAATTTAGAATTGTTAGTTTATAGGTGTGTTATTAATTAAATAAAAACTTTGTCCATGGCGAAATATATTCATTATGTTAATGCCCTGCATATACAAATATGTGTGTAGGATATGCATATCATATGTGGATTCTAAATGCATAAAAGTTTTTTTTGACAAATTTTTTGATTTGGATATATTAAGGAATAAGTAATAATTATCAATTTGTTACATTTCTGCCATCTTTAACAATATAACCACAGTTTTACTCATACAAATTGACAAACTTGTGGAGTTAGAATAACAGAAAACATTGGACTTCCTTTATCCACCAAAGCATTACTGTAAGTGTCTATAAACAGTTGCGTTCACACAACATTAACAATTTGTAATGTTGAAAGCAACAGAGCAATATACTCCACTAGAGTAGACAAGATCAAACACTGGTCTTCAGTGTGAAAGACGTCCAGGCACTTGTAGTTACAACAATAAGGTGCGAAAATTGTTATATTACAAAAATGACAAAAGATCATAAAGGACTAAAGGTAAGAAAATCCAATGAAAATCCATGAAAGGTAATCACAGCTACACTTCAATCAAGACTGTGGCTCACCACCTTATGATAATTACGTTTGTGTGTAACTTAATAACTTAATAATTGTATAATGATAATGATTATCAAATGATTCAAAAGGATACCATGAAGGCAATTTCTTGAATGATTGCTTTATTTGCTGCTTCGTCTGCAGCCATTAGTCGCTAAAAGTAACAATTTTGGCAAAATTGAAACATAAAAATAAATGAACAATGAGACTGTAATTGATTATTTATAGTCACTAACTTTCAATGCATAATCTTTTCCGGAAGACACATCTTGAGCAATAAACACGAAGCCATAAGCACCTAAAAATTAAATACGTGTACAAGGTGAAGGGATATGATACAACACCATTAAATAATACAGTCAATCACGCTGATTTAGGTCGATAATTTTCCTACCTTCTGCTATTAATCTCTTCACTCTAAGCTCCACAGAACCTATGTCCACCCGTTGGCCAACAAAATCGCTGTCGTTCTTCGTGGCACCGAAGATACCGAACGCTGATCGAAATATGTCAGCCATTGGTTACAGTAGATCAAATTATTGCCAACCAGAAGCGATAAAAATCATAACACATAACAATAATACAAAATAATAAACACGGAATCAAACAGAGGTTTTTAAAAATATGTATTATTTAGCAGGTAGAAAGTCCTAAAGTCCATATGGGAAACGATATCATTCATATTTGGTATGTCGTCACGTGACATGTGTTTTAAAGCGCACAAAACTACGCACCCGATTTCGCTTTTACGAAATTCACGCGTAGTTTTCTCGATATTTTAGCGCCCTACGAAAATTTAGCTTTTTGCGCTTGACAGGCAGGCGCGTTGCCAAGTGAACGATTTGTAAAGAAAGATGGCGGCAATTTCAACCACTGATACGACGTATTGTGAACTTTCGGAAGAAACATTTAAAAGAAAGGACGGTAAATTTGCGATGAAAGCTCTACCAAGAATCGTTGACTTTAGGAGGCTACTACGTTCAAAATTATCTGTTGGAAATAACGTAAGTTTTGTTTTCTAAAATCCACATTATGATTATTTAACATGTGAAAAATTGTTTAAAAAATATACCTGCAGTACCAGCTGTGTCTGTCTATCATATATGTTAGATTTTTGAAACAAAGAGGGTAAATTAGGATCAGTTCAAGTTCAAGCGACCGGCTTTGCCACAATGGGCCGTAGCGCACCGTCGTATACCTGAACTGTAGCTGTGGCAATGCTTGAATCTTAATCTGTGTCTGTTATTGTGAATCATGATTTATATATACAGTATCACTAGGATGAGTGTGCGACTGATAAAATCTAAAACTTACTATACTAAGAGACTTACTTTAGTAAGAAAAATGCTACCTTGAACGATGCACAAGTGCAAAACATCACGCTTATGCATGCCTTATTGCTTCAGTCCTATCGTAGGGATTTTGACCGGTCATACTAATAACACAGAATAAATAATCAACTCGCCGAAAAATACGCCTCCTTTTCTGTCCTGCGCACGTCAGAATTGCTTACGCCGTCCTAACCAGTTTACCCGACACTTTTGTCTTACCCACGATTTATTTGCCGGTCCGAAGAACAAAAAAATACGGAAATTTTATTGTATTCACCTTGAAATCCCACAGCCATGGTACGTTTGTCTTCCATTTCCATTTTGCTTTTCAATGTTTTGAACTGCGAAAAACGATACTGCGAGTGCAGTGTACCGGTACGGAAAAAATACTGCATAAAGGGCGAAAGCGCGGGGAAACTGGCTAGGATGGCGTTTATGATGGCAAAGTTGTGGGGACATAAACTTCAAAGAGACCAACACTCAACAGGGAGTTGGATTTTTGGGTGATTATTTATTCTGTGTTAATAATTACCGTACAAGGTAGTTACCACTCTTTTCGCCAACGTGTGTTCGCCAACGTCTCAAGTCGTTTCGTCAACGGCTCGATCAAGTCGCTTCCAACGCTCGTTCGCCAACGTCTTTGGTCGTTTCGCCAACTGTCTGATCTTTTTTGCTCAAAGATTATTTTTAACTTTCTTTGTACTTTTAAATGTCCTTTCTTCAAAGAAATTTGTACTGTATAGAGAATTTATTTGTAGAGAGCTAACGCATCACGCGTACGATGTCATACAACAACTGTTTATTAGGTAACTAATAAGTGTAAAATTTTCATATTTAAAAACTATCTGATTCACCAGGATTCTAAATAAAATGTAACTCGTACTACTGGGATTTAGCAAGTTATTGCTTCAAAGGGTCTTGTCTATATATAACACGAAAGTAAAATGATTTAAAGGCCCAAACCAGTGAAATGGAGCACGTGTTTGTCGTGTACTCTTTTGTGACAGTTGTGATTTGCGCAGTAGTGCGCCGACGAACGAAAATTTAGACGCCGATGGGAATTAATAAGTAAGCTGTATCGACATAAAATAGCCGTAATATAACTGTAGGATAAAATAATTTTAATTACACGTAATTGTATTGGCGAAAATACTGTACTTGAGAGCACCACTTGAGGCGCTGGCGAAACGACTCATGATTATGGCGAGCTGGCGTTGGCGAATTGACACGTTGACGAAACGACCAATCAACCTTGTCCCCAGGCTCTTTCCTCTCGCGGCGCGCTGGGGACGAGGTTGACGACCGGTTACCCAACAAGCTCATAGTTACCGACAACAATCTCCTTTACGCCAAGAAAGAATTGGAAAGTTGTTTCCAGTGTATTTTCATCTACTAGTATATATTCATGGTCGGATCCGGCACTAGTGCACCTAGTTTGCATAACAAAACAAGTTGGTGAAAATAATATTTTGATTGGCTAAGCAGTGATATGCAAATTAGGTGCACTGGTGTTGGATCAGACCATGATATTTATACGACAGTAGTAATGATACATGTACTTGTTGGCCATGGCGCGTCTTGGCACTTATGATGCTTCAACTACAGTACATGTATCTGTGACTGTGACAGAAAGATTTTTCACACTCTTAACTTACTTACACCGACAAAAGCGGTGCTAAATGCTTGTCGCCTTGATAAATATCTCAACTAGAAGAAAAGGACCAGTTCAGTTGAAACAAAAAAAATTAAGAAGAATGGATAAAGTCACAGTATTTAACAAAAAACTTAACAAGTGCAACATAAAAAGTTTCATTAAACACTTGTGGCCTTAAACGGATCCTCCACCCTAAAAAAAAAAAATCAACTATTTTAATGATGTTTTCAACGTGATCGAAATCGCTGTTTTGACTGCGTTGTTTGTTATTGGGTAAAGGCATAGCGAAATAGGTGAAAGCTGATCTCATTTTTATTATTAAACCTACTGTAGTAACCTTACAGACTCAATCTAATGTTAAAGAGCACTGGAAATTAAAAAAATATATTGTCTTGATGCAAAGATCTTTCCAAAAGGTATCTGGTGGCCTTTTACAGGTTTTTTATTTGTTTACATATTAAAATATTTTCAGCAGAAATCGTACGTCGTCGTCCATTTTGCATCATATTTTTACCTCATTATGTGAGGACATAAGCAGGGCTAACACTGCTCATACAACTGATACTGCACTTGTAAGTGGAAATTGTAAGAGGACAAATTTGAAAAGCTATTCTTGACCTCGAAAGCTCGAGTTCCAAAATTACATTTGTGCCGTTTTTCACTCTTATAAAGTTAAAAATATTACGTGACCCTGCTTGTGACATTTCTTTATACCGTGGATATTTAAATGAGTAAACAAGGCATGAAAGAAACTAGCTAGTACACACCGAGAAATCTCACAAGCCGCAGCAGGATGTGTTCGGAACAAGGTTGGCGCAAGTTGGTTACCAAGTTGTAACAAGGCTGTTAGTTGGTCAAGTTGTTACAGACTTGTGGATATCAAGTTGTTAACAAGTTGATGGCTGCGGGATGATATCAAGTAGTTACAACAACATGTAACAAGGTTGCAGGATTAAAAAAGTTGTTAACAACATGATAACAAGTTGCTTCAATTTGTCAACAACTCTGGAACAAGACTTGCGAACGCATCTCGCATGCGGTTTGTTACTGCGGCTTGAAGCAAGCTGATAACAAACTTGTTGCAACTTGGGCGATTTTACGTGTGTATGCATTCCATGCACTCTACGCCGGATATATCCGCGTGTGTTCCAAAATTTGTTGGCGTATCAGCGCAAAAAACGGCAAGTTTTTGTTTTGCTTCTTGACGTACATGTAAGACCTGCAGTAGAAGTTATGTTTGGCGTAATACAGAAGTTAATTTGTGCACGAATATATAAATATTGTCCTTCCAAGGTTAGCAAGCTTACTACGCCACCGTTTTGTATCAAATTCAAATATAGGACCAGACACAAAGTCGGTCAGTTGGAGGGTCGTTAGCTAGCGAGGAGCTATCTGGCGTGGAATCCCTTGACGATTTATAGTCATGTTGGTACATTGGTGTGACAGTCCATGCAGCGTTCTCAATATCCGTCGTGACTCGTGGAGTTTGCATAAAATGCACCTTGGTATAAAAGGTTATCATGGAGTATTTACCACTTCGAAGGATCTTTTCATTTAGACAATAGAAATGTTTATTATACAGTATGTCGTGCGAGGAACAGTACGTCCAGAAGAACTAACAGACGCAAGATGATATATTAAATGCTAGGGAGACCGCGTATACCAGAGAAGGAAAGCAAGCCTCGCATCCCCGTCAGCAATGTCAACAATGCATGTGAATGTCGTTAGCACTCGCCATAGTTAAGTCATAAAATAAACTCCTTATTAACGTCACAAGCTCGGTCCGGACGGTAAAATATTTTGCTTTCGATCTTTTGATAGTACAAACCTTGCTCTTCGGGGTCGGTTTGTACGCAAAAGATCTCAAGCAAAATATTTTGCCTTACGGACCTCGCGTTCGGTTAACAAAAGTTATGTCACTGTATGCAATAATGGTCATTCTTATAATTATAGAAACTGGAGTTGATCCATAAATTATTATACTTAGCCTAACAGTGAACATCAAATTAGTTAGTTTTTATTTTACAAAATTATACACCTTTAGGAAATCCAAATGCTTAATACATTATATAATCATTTTCATTGATATGTATTTTTTTAGATTTCAAATCAAGACCTCCTTCATGCAGTTGTGTCTTTATATAAGAAGTGTCTGCCTAATAGTGAATCGTCCTTTTATGAATGTGTTTGTGATAAATGGTCTAGTACACTGTTACTTCTAAGAGATTATAATGGTTAGTTCACACTAAAGTACAGTACCATATAATATACTATGCTGCTCGTATGAGTATATCTGCATTTACTGTATATTACCCAGGTTTAAAGTGCCTATGAATTATTTTGAAAATTATTATTGTTTTATCTGAAGGAGCTCATAAAGTCATAGAGTAAGTTATTTGACAGTTTCTCGTTTACTTGCTTCGTTGTTGAGAATATTTCACTGCACGATGTGCAGTGCATGCTAATTACGTCATACTGCATAATGAGTTGTAACAAAATGTTAGATATCTCTATTGTCACGTACATGTAAGTAAACATTCTGAGAATCTGTGCACTAGTATATGCTGCCGTGCCTGTAAAATTTTTGGAATATTTTTAAACAATATTTTTGGAAGAAACTTTAGTTGTCAATCATGGATATTACGTTTTCTGTGTTGTTCAGTGTCCGTGAATTATGTGACGTAATTAGCCTGGACTTCGTAAGCAAACTGAAATATCTCAACAACGAAGGAAGAAAAAAAAATCAATTTAACCGCGCGTTTGAGAGTTTAGTTTGGTACCTAAGCAATCCCTATGAAACGCCAAGTTTGGCTTTACATATCAGATTATGTAAACACAGTTCAGTGGCGTCGACAAGCACGAAGTGGTGTAAGATTTAAAAAGAAATCACCGTTGGATATAAATTCTGAGGCGGAGAGCTCATTTCTTAAGATGACGACGTAGCTAATTTCAGTTACCTCGACAGTCGGTCACCTCCGAGCATGATTTACATAGGTATTACTCGACCTTCCAGCTTAAACGTGTAAGCAAAATAAAAATAAATTTTGGTTAGAAATTTCCAGCTGCTAATCTGCGATGTAGGGGTATTGAAGTAGTGTGGTACGGAGACAGAGGACCCAAGTTCAAGACTCACATACACTGTAGTCGCTTTCGGGTTGCACTTTTGTTAAATTTTTTGCTGTAGTGATACTATTTTTGCTATAACTGAATGATATGATTGACTATTTTAAAGATTAATATAGGATTTGGATTTAGGTTAGCCAAAATTTGCTTCGTGATGAAGAAATGAGTCAAAATTGGACACAAGTCAAGTGAAGGGGGCGTCCTAACATCTCGCAAATTTCTGAGGGTCTACAGTATCGAAATTACCGTCGGCGTGACCAAGCTAAATTTACGAAATTCATAAGACAATATCCCAATTACTCAATACCGTAAACCGGGGTAACTTTGGCCTTGGTGGTAACTTTGGCCACCTGGCTTGCGTCTATGAAGGTTCAATTTGTTACCAAACTAGACAAAGGCTGTTGAGCAGAAATATTATTCAACAACTCTATCTAGTTTGATAGCAAATTAAAACTTTATAGGCGCTAATCTTAAAGGTGACCCCGTTTTACGGTACCAAACTCCATATTGAAAATCTTTTTGGTTTTCCGAACCAGACATCTGTAAATCTTTGATGTAGTAATTATGTATTTTTTTAGTGGACTCCTTTAATCATATTTATGTTATTTATATGTTGCTTGCGTTTAGATGTAACTGCAGAGATTGAATATCAAGTAAGATCACCATGTGTAACCAATACTTCCAGACATAATAGTACAGTTGAACATGTGGATCAACAAATAACAACAACGGACAAGAATATAACAAGCGTGGATAATGATTGCAATTGCTCGCCGAAGATATATTTGCCACAAAAATTAAAACCTACGAACGATGGGGATACCTCAGGAAATAAGTGTGCTGCCAGCCTAAAGTCTTGTCAACGTAAATTGTTTAGTGAAAATGTCTGTGATGTCACACAAGGACGTTCGACTGGCGTAAACAACGACACTGGTCAAGAGACCGAAGAGTGCCATGAGTTTAAGGAGTTAAATGACCAACAATGCTTGGAGTGTGATGAAAAAGGAAGATGTGAAGATGACCAAGTATCTCATGATTATAATTGTGATAGATGCAATGTATATAGTGATACAGATGAATCTGAAAGTGAGACCTATGAGAGGTAATGCGCCAACAATTTGTTATTCCCCGGCGGCTTTCTCAGTGTTGTTGCGATAACATGATACGTCTTATCAAGATCCTGCCTTTCTAAAGGCAGTATTATAGAACACAGAGTAAAATAGTAAAATCTCAAAAGCTGTTGAACATATGAAATGATTTTCCTTCTGCATAAGAGCGATGCAAAAACAAAGCATGATTTATCCTGCGGGACTTGTACACACGCAAGAACGGGAGTTTGTCATTATTTTGTCTTTTTCTCTTCTAGTCTTAGCTTATGCGTCGACTCTGCTCGGCTATGAGTATATTTAGCATATACTCGTAATGATACTTTTTTAGCTAATAGATCTACTCGAGGTCGGAGTATTTAACATCATCCCGAATTTCAGAGAAATCAAAATGCCTTCTCGGTTTGTTTTGGTTACGGACAATGAATTTGAATGAATAATAGATATTATAGAATAATAGTTTGTATATGCTGAAGCAATTATTTGCTACATTGTAGATATATTCGATATCCGCCACTATTCACCTTCACTTGGATGAATAATTGTTCAATATACTGCATGTGTGTATATAAGTCAATAAAATACGAACTTTTTAAAAAAACTTTATGTCCGTTTCGGGGCCAGCCCCTTCGTCAAGAATCAGACTATGTGTATTTAGCGTATAATCGAGTGGGGATAGTACAGTACGTTTTAAGCAGTTTGGCTTGGTTACTCTAGCTCGGAATATCCAACACTATTCCGAGTTTCAGACAAAACAATATGGCTGCCCAGTTTGTTTCGTTTACAGAAGATGAAATTGAATGAATTAATGAGTATTTAATATTCATTTTTGTAAACTTGCGTTCTGATTTGTACCACGTGAGTGAATTTTATATAGCAACAACGCCATGGCAGTGCCGTTATAAAATTTATTGCGTTAGCGAAATGGCGGCAATTAATACGGAAACAAACAAAAAATTTGCCGAGCTTAACGACGACGAAATTGAGAAAATTATAGATGAATCCACACCTAAAAATACGAAACAAGCAACTGCATGGGGTGTTTTCGTATGTAAATTTGAAAACATGCATTATTTGCCTTCGTTTTTTGATACTTCTATAACCGACAAAAGTTTCTAGATAATGTGTTTACTCAAAATGAATGTTAAAACGATTAAAGCACTCTTTGTTCGTGCGTTATTGGGCGTTACATGCACTCGTTCATAAACAAGTAACATAACAACATAACTCGAAGTTCAATACTTGAACGAGAAGTTCAATACTAAGTATTGAACTTCTCGTTCCTTGTTTATGAACTCGTGCATGTAAAACCCGATAACGCACTCACAGAGTGCTTTAATCCTTAAATGTATTCTAAATAATGGTTTGAATGGTATATGCTAAAACAATTATTCATTTCAATGTCGGTGAGTAGCGGCAGATATCTACCTCGACGCTAGGCGTCCCGGAAGATATCCGCCACTATTCACCTCCACTTTAGTGAATAATTGTTAAATAATAACCCAAACTAATAAATGTTGTGTTTTTGAACAGTGATGGTGATGATGAAGACTTTTCAGTTGGTTACGATGACTTTGTTAAAGCGGTGCAGAAAAGGAGACAAGCAAGAAAATATGGAAACGGTGTGTTGCAATGAATTTGCTATGTTGCTTTATTTTTTCCGGTCCGGTATCCACGCGTTTCAGCCAATCAAATTGCTTCGTTGCCGGTTCGGTTTTTCCCATCCGGACCGCTCAACCGGACCACTAACGGTTTTTAAAAATGTAAACAAATATACTAATAATAATTTTAACCTCTTACTTCTCCAACTAAAATGTATAATGAAAGTATAATAACAGTGAAAACGAATTTTACTATCCTAACGAACTATAGACATGGAAGATGAGCAGAGTGCGAACAACATTGAAGTTTTACCGAGAAATGACAGCTTTGACGACGAAATTAGACTGTTCATTGCCCAACAACGACCGATTAATACTTCGAAAAAAACAACCTACGACTTAAACGTTTGGAAGCGTTTTTGTGTTCAAAAGCATTAAAGAAAACAGAAATCTGGAAAACACACCAGTTGACGACTTGAATGTTCTATTGTGTAGGTTTTTTATGACAATAACCAAAAAGGACGGCAGTGTTTACGAGCCGTCGTCACTTCTTTCCAACGCAGTGTTCAACGCTATTTGAATGAAAACAATTCAACTATTAATATTTTCCAAGACCCCGAATTTAATAAGTCCAGAGAAGTTCTTCTGGCTCGTAAAAGGCAGTTGGTCGAAGAATTTGCTAAGTGAAATCGTCCACAAGCATCGAGGGCATTGACAGAGGCTGAAGAAGACTTCAACGGACAGTTTGGTGGGCAATTGCACTACATTTCGGCTTCCGAGCTAGAGACGAGTCCCGCAAACTCAAATGGGAAGACATTGGTCTAACTTCCGACCCTGAAACCGGCAATGAAGTTCTTGTTTGAAAGTCTGAGCGAGGCTCAAAGACAAGCCACGGCAATGGTCACCAGAGAGCGTTTTTCCCAACGGTGCAAGGCACAAACAACCGTCGCTGTCCAGTAAATCTCTACAAAGCTTTTGCCAGTCATCGACCAGAAGCATCTAAACAACCAGGGTCGCCATTCTTTCTTGCGGTGAACCACAGGCGTAGACCAAACTCTCAGATATGGTATTCCAATGTTGCTTCTGGAAAAAACGTGATTGGGAAGTTCCTTGTCACAGCTGCTACGTAACCAGTACATCCGGAAAACATGCGTTTCTCGGCTGCTGAAGTTCCAGTAAATCACGCGGCTCAACTTAGTAGGCATAAAAACCTTAAAAGTTTGGATGCCTACAAAGCGGCTTCAGTAGTTCACCAGCGTAAGATGTCCAATATCCTGAGCCGAGCGACGTCAACACAAAGTACCTACGTGAGTCAACCAAGCACTTCTTCGTTGAAGGCAGTGAAATCTTGAGAATTCGCGACAACAACAGCAACTGGATTGTTTTCTGGTGCAAATATTGGCAAATTTGAAGGCTGCACGTTCAACTTCAACATTGTTTCGACGACAACTGATATTGATTCGTGTCCCAACAAGAAAAAGCGATTCCATTTCGTAATAGAATCAGACTCGGATTAGATCCGACAGAAACTTGCGATAACTGTTTAATGAACGCGTTTTCCCTGTTTACTCATCCATGAATGAATTTGAAACCTTTTTACCACAGATCAGATGTTTTACATTTTTACGCTGTAAACGTTTTATTTACCTTTTAGCTACTGTCGAATAGTTTTAACCGTTCAAGAGAATTGCCATGCAAATATGCTTGCTTTTACCTTAAATGAAAAATGTATTGTTGTTAAAAATTTAAATTGCGTGTGCAAATCACGCGCACAATTTAATCATATAATTAATTTAGTCAATAAAATTTTAAAAATTCACCCAAACGTTTGAATAAACGCTTGGTTTAGCAAATATTTTGTTGAAGGAAAAAAATTAACACGTTATTTACCGGCTTTGCTCGGTCCGGATGGGAGAAAACCGGACCTCGGTCATATATAACATATAAGCATAGGAAGCCCAAACAAACGCTTTGAAGTCAATAAAAGCCGTAAATGCTTAAAAATATGTTTTAGAATAAATCAAA
>JAOBAZ010248951.1:0-14338 GCA_026546875.1 Pteroeides caledonicum
GTAAAGTAACTTATTAAGTAATTTTAAGAGTTCTTTCATTTGGGACGATAAAAAAATATATTGCCATTTCCCTTTAAACAGAGAACATGTTCTGGTGTGTCTTACACAAAATATTTTTTATTAGGTTAATATCGACATTGAAGAACGCAACAGAACATTATTACAACTGAACAACAAATATGGTGACAATTTGATGGAATCTGTTTCCCTACTTAAAGACTCGGATTTGTTCTTAGAATCTGTCAAGGTTTGACCTTATTTTTTCTAGATCCTATTCTGTTCACAAGTCACCTACTCTACAACCTACAACCTACAAAGCACAACCTACTCTACAAGTTAAAAGTCATATTTTCTTCAAGTCATATAACCTTTTGAACCCACTTATTTTGCTCTATTTCCTTTTCCATGTATCGCGTATCCTGTTACTTACTCTGCTTTATCGCCCGCCTACACTGTATTCCCAACCCACTTTACGCAACTTTTCCCAGTTTGTTTTCCCCTCGTACATTATCCCATTTTTTTATCTTATCTTTGCCTTCCAGTGAAGGCGTTTCCCTTGATTAGTAGAATTGTCGGGCCTTAAACAGAATAAAATAATAAAGGCTAACTTTATGACATTATTTCCGTATTTAAATTATATTTTCCAGCCAACTGATGTGGCTGTTGGTGAACTTATGAAGGACGTCGACGAGCTTGTTAGAGTTAGACACCACGATGCGCCGAACATTCAAATACAAGTTTCCTCGGTTGAGAAAAGATGGCAAAGATTCCTTACGAATATTGAAGAATATCGAGGATTACTTGAAGCTGCGATAGAGTTCTATCAACTTTACGAACAGGTTGGGCACAGGCACCCTACTCACTTAGGCTGTAAAATTTTGGGCATAGTTTGAAATTTCAATAAGTAAAATAATTTTATATTGTTTTAGTCAACAACCTGGCTGAACGACAGTGAACATTTTCTCAAGACAATCAAAAGCGAGGAACAACATTGTAAATCAGAGGAGGAGATAGGAAACAAGCTCAAACAAATCAATCAGTTTGCTAACCGTGGTTACGAACGACAGGATAGTAGACTCTTTAAACTTGGAGAACTTGCTTCAAAAATGGGTGTTCATAAACAAAGGAAAGAAGTGCGGAGTTTGGTATCAAGACAAAAGCGGATCTTTCGTTTGTTTGGGCAACAGGCAGAAAGATTGCAACGTATTGCAGCAGAAATCAAGTTAAGCAAAGAAGAAGGAAGGGAAGCTCAGGTAGAAACATTTAAACATTATATTCAGTTTCTGCTTGAAATTTATCACGCAAAATGTATTTGTCTTTTTAATTATTCCACTGATAGCAAAATTTTTCGTCAAGCTTCTTGTTTGAATTAAAAAAACCCTAAACAACCTTTTACGACCTGTAAACTCATTTTTCAATTCCTATATTCGATTTCAATAAAATTACTAGACATTGTGTGTTTATTGTATCCATTAAGTTGTTGGGAATGGTGTATGATGTGGCGGATAATTTGTGCGCCATGTGTAGATATAAGAACACACTGGGTAAAAACCTTTGCGTATCGACGGGGATCCCAGTGCTTACCGTACCAGTAACTTACTTGATACAAAGTATATACTGTGTAATAGCAATTTATTGGCTACAACATGTGGATCGGTTGTAGCCATCAACCTTACTACAGTTTCTATATTCTTACAGATTGAACTATCAAGTCCCCAAGACTCTGATGACGAAGTCCTGCAGTCATTTTCCTCCGAGTCTTCCTTGGACAGTTCTGAGTTTGGATTGAGCAGTGGTTTTACCACAGCAGATGGACAGCCATTTGTGATGACTATCGATCGGATTACCGGTTTCAAACGAAAATCGGACGACGATTTGGAAGCGGAACTTGAGTACGGCAAGAAACCCCAGGTAGTTGTTACAGTTCTCAGTGATAGTTTAGTCACCCCGGAGGCTGAAGAACAGATGGGACCGATTGTGGAGTCCGAGATTCAAAGGTGGATACCAGTTGTTACTGAGGATAGCGATGAACGTGAGATTGTTGTTCGGATCCAAGACCATGTTCAGCGTTCCTTGCCTGATTTGTGGTCGACGGAAGGGCAAGTAGTTCGGCGTGAGATCGGACCTTTAACTACCTCGGGTCCATTTACACGACAACACGTCGAAATTGAGACGAACCTCGAAGTTGAAACGAGCCCAGGTGCTAAGACCAAGGAGGAACCCCAGAAAACAGAGTACACAAGGAAACGAACGTGGCATACTACCACACGAGAGACAACCACGAGTGTTAAGAAGGAAATGAGAACTGAGACAGACGTTTTTGTAGTTGAGGAAGCAAGGAAGACTGGTGACCTTCTCTGTGATGACGATGAACCAATGACAGAAACTTTAGAAATTCAAGTGAAATCACGTGCTCTTTTAGACAGCAAAACACCAGTTACATCAGCGTTAGGAGTTATCGAACCACCAAGCAGCGACCAGCATACCGAACTGCTTATTGTTGAAGGACAAATACTGGGACCTAAGACTACAGGAGAAACCAGTCAAGAAATTCAACGAGCAAATGAGGAGATATGTCTGAAGATTGAAAATACCTTGAATTCTAAACCGAAGTACGAAATTTTACGTTTGGTTTATAAACTGTTACTTAAGTTTAAGAGCTGGTTTGAAGTTCGTTCGCAAAATGTAGCTTGCATCTAGATTTTGAAGAAGTTGTAAGAATGTTGAGAATTTCACGAACAACAAAAGACTAGGACACTTAATTTGAAAACCGACAACAATATATATTTTTTCACAAGAAGCTATGAGTAATCCAGTTATATCAAAGTATTTCAAGATTTACGGTCTTTATTTCAAATTCGGTTTTACGGTTTTGATGTAAAAACAAGTTTTACTGTTTTGTCTATACTGAAAACCGAAGATTAAAACCACTAACAAATTAGGGAACTCATTTGCCATTCACTTTCACAATATTAGAGATTTATGCACGCGAAAGAAATGCGAGGAAGCTTGATCGGAAGTGGATGTGGTCTGAATTAATCCTTTAACGTCTGAATTTTTTCCTTTTGTTTGGTGTCGCTCTTTGTTTTTGCTTTTGTTTTAGCTTTTATCGTACTGTTTATGCAATGCACGGGTGGGGTCCTATACGACCCCACCCGTCGTTTAAGGGTTAAAGAACAAGCTTAAAAAAACCACCACACATCCGATTGACTGAATTTTCAATAATTGCACAATTTCTGATAATTGTGACAGGTTTGCGACCAACGAACCTGGTATAGTTATTATTTTAAAGACCTGGAAAAACATGATCCCCCAATGACAATTGTGCCATACAATGAGATGTTGACTTTTGGAATTATGTTTTTGTTTTAAGATCCATTTCAACTCCAACACCGCAGCTACCAGTTGCCAGGAGCGCGGGCTCTGTTACTGTGTTCAGATCTCAATCCGACACACCGATCTCTGAACTAATTTCATCAAGCATGTCCAAAGAAGAAGTATTTCTTTCACCTTCTAAAGACACCACTGAAACATCGTTTGATCTTCCAGCTGGACGGTTTTCCCCAGTGGAGATCAAAGTGCACATTCCGGATGAAGACCACACAGAACCTGCTCGAGAAAAATTCTGCGAAATTTTGCGTGAACTGATTGAGAGTGAAAAAAATTACGTAAACACATTTGGAAATATACAGGTATGCGAACCTAAAAAAAAATTTTTGCAGACAGCCTCTCTTGTATTTGTTTAATGTTAAAGCTATGTGAACCTGAACAAAAAGCGTTCCAGTTATCAATTGTTATGTTTTAGACTCCTTTAACTCTCTTGTTCATTGTTTTTCTATTGTTTTGGCTTTATTCTCTTTATTTTTCTTTTGTTCTATTTGGGTCATTAACGACCCATTTCGCTGCTAAAGAGTTAAGGAATTTTAAATATTTACATAACTTATTTTATGTTTTATTTAGATATACATGGATGAAGTGAAAAACTCTCCAGACGTAACAGAGGACTCGAAAAGAACGATCTTTATGAATGTTAATGACATTCACGATTTCCATGAAAAGTAGGATATCACGATACATGAAGCATGAAATGATAATAGTTTTAATAATAATAGTAATAATAATAACTTTTCCCCATAGATTTCTCGATGATTTACAGCGTTGTGACAAGACACCATTGGCAATTGCGGATATTTTCCTAAATTCGGTAAAGTTAAACTATTTGTCTATATCTGCCCAACCACATGCCTACCGACTAACTAATCTACGTGCCTGCTTCTTTGCATTGAAGCACAAAATGGGCTCACGCCCGATTCACCCGCACTATACCACCCGTCTTGTAAAGTGGCGGGCAGCTTTAAACAAAGTAATACTGCGTTGACATGTTATTCAATACTTTTAAGACTGACGACTTTGAACAATATATCACTTTTCGTGAGATGAAACCGGAGTCTGATTTGGCCTTATTGACAATGCCAACAACGTTCTTTCAGGTATTTGTTGTTATACGATTAATATTTAACAATTATTGAATGAGGTTGAGCGTGATATGAAGAAATATTAACCCGAAATTCCGTTATCAACCGAAGCCGAAGTACAATTAACGATTTTCCCAAAACAAACAAAAAGGCTCAGAAAGTGATGTTTGAAAACGTTTTCAAATCGGACTTGCTCCGGCGGCTTGGCCAAATTTGGCAAAATTTCCAAACATAACCTGTAATGTCAATCTCCAATTGTACCAGCAACATCGTATGATATAAAATAACTAAATGGAGTTAAACCACAAGTCCCATAAGAATGCTTACTTTCTATAAGTTTTAATAAGTCTTTGCATCACGTTTGGGGACAGTGACGGACTTTCAATCTTTTAGAGGGTCGGGTAAAACCCCGTAAATGTTGGAAAAGTTTACCTATCAAGAAATATTACACTAAGAAAAAATGTTGAAATAATAACAATTATTATACATTGTAGTCATTTCACGCGTTTTGATTGGCTAACCGCACGGGGTTAAATTCGACAATTAAGATCACTTACAGATAACTCAGTTATCTGCTAGCAGATAACTGAGTTATCCCGGTTTTCAACGTTTACCGACGAAGAAAAACGACAGCTTCTGAAAAATGTACAATAAAACAATTATTGAATTCGGTTTTTGTGATATACGATTTTGTGATATAACACTTACCTCGACCTTGATAATTTCGTATATCACAAAAACCTCACCCAATAATTGTTAATAATAACCCAAATCATCTTGTAAGTGTTGTTTATTTCCAAGGAATTACATTCCAAGGAACACATTCCTTCATTGGAATCATTATTGGAAGAACCCAGTCAACGACTGTATGACTACAGGAGATATCTTACGAACTTAATTCCTTACGCTGAAACATTGGAAGACCACGTGGGCGAACTGAAGGTAATAAAGATTCAAGTTTAAAAATTTTAATTTAAATAAAGTTGTATGATTTCGTAAATGATACCGTTTTGTTCAAGCCAAGTCTTACTGTTTGTACTGAGATAAACAGTATGTTTTATAAACGGACCAGAGGAGGTCCACATATGCTCTTTTCCGAGGGTTGTATGCAATAAATATTTTTATTGAGGATTCCGACTGGCACGCTGCTCCCCCTCTCTTGGTTCTCTGATCTTCTTCCATCGGTAAAATCAGCAATTCCAGAATAAGGTGAGATAGAAAGTGGTTTAATGCGTGGCAAATTATTCGACTACCAAAAGTTTTTTGCTCAATGTACTTTTTATTTTTTAATCTTAATTGTAGAACTAAACGTGCTCCTGATTTTGCAGATCAACAATTATTAAATCCCACTAAAACAACGTCGTTACTGTTTTCTCAAATTAGGATGCTAAAGAAATGGTGGACAGTTTAATCGATGCGATGGAAAACCCTAAAAGGTAAACGATATTTATTGTTTGATGAAAACAACATTTTGGTTTTGGATTTTATACGAATAATGATTTGGTAGATTTAGTAATCCACAGGTGCAATTAAAATTATAATTTGTTGCTAGCAAACGATCTGAGATTGAGAAAGAACCAAAGAGACATCCAGTTTGTGTGAATTTCATGGCTAGCTCTCCAGACGAGATATCTGTGAAGAAAGGAGATGAAGTGTCCATCCTTGACGTTCCAACTAAGTCAGAAGATCGAGTGTATGTTATAAAACTACACGGCGATGATTCAGAAGAAACGAAAGGATGGATTCCCAAACATGTTTTGGAGTCAACTGATGGACCACAGGAAAAACGTTAGTTTGTAATGTATCTTAATGTGTATGCGAGGTGACAAAAGCGAAGACGATCACAGATCATAACTCTTAAGATATTTCATGTAAAAGTTGTTTTCTTTGCATGTCTGTTAAGCATTCTCATTCTAGTTAGAATCAGGTTTTACCTTACTAAACTACCTCGTCAAGTAGCTGATCTGACTGTGAACAAAAGGCCTGGAACTAGCGACAGAATAGAAATCCATTTTGCTGTCTTTAATCTCTTATATCTTTGTTTTCCCTTGATGAAACTTGCTGAAACTTATGTTTAATAAACAAAATTATAAGTCTGTCATAAATTTAGGTAGTATGAAGTAAAGTATATTTCCCGAGAAATTTAGTTGTTTTAATCGAGAAATGTATTTCTATTCGAAAACTAGTGCCAGTTCTTTTCCGTTTTTTCAGATCATCTGGAAAGTATCTCGTCAAATTACGTTTATGTATTATGTTTATACATACCTGTTGATTAATGAATTAAGACATTGGTGTTTTACAAGTTAGAGATGTTTCATTCTTGTTATGAATTTAGTATGTGTTTTATGTTGCAGCAACTGAAGTCATTATTAAACCAAAAGAAAGCCCAGTGACCTTCCCGGAACAAACTATTCAGATACAAACAGATGAACCTTTGGAGTCTCCCCTACCGAGCGAAGAACCAACACCAACAGCACCAAGTAAGAAAACAGAGAAGCAAAAACCAGGTCAAATGACGTTTCAACCCGTCAGCATATCAATCCCAGCCCCAGATGGCGTTGCACAATTACAACCAACTATTGTGGATGACGCCAGTGAAGTTGAGCCTGCGGTGTTCTTAGAACCGCTATCTACTGTGGAGGCTGTCGAAGGGGATGATGCTATCTTTGATTGCGTCATTTCTGGTGCTTCTCCATTAGAAATTAAGTGGTATAAAGACAACCAACTGATTGCACCCACTGACCAGAAATATGATGTAAGCGTCGACAGGAATTTACTTACTCTTGTGGTGAAAGGAGTTAACCCTGACGATGTCGGGGAGTACAGTTGCACTATTGAAAATGAACGTGGTAAGGCGACTAGCAATGCTCAGTTAAACGTGGACGAACATCCATCCACGTGGGTGCCTCCAGAGTTCAAGAAAGTTCCAGAAGATGTGGTGTCGATTGACGGCAACACTGTCACGTTGGAAGCACGAGTTTCAGGAAAACCACAACCGGAAGTCGTTTGGTTTAAAGGAAAGGAGCCATTACAGCCAAGTGCAAGGTACAAAATTGAGGAAGAGAACGGTACTCAACGATTGGTTATATTAAACTGCAGCCCTGATGATAGTGGAGAATACACGATTGAAGCCAGAAACAACGCTGGTCTCGCCACTTGTTCTTGTGCACTTTCCCTTCAAGAAGACACTGTTCTACCGAAGTTTGTCAAAAAACTCTACGATCTAACTTTAGTCCCTGGTAACGATCTCAAGTTGACGACAACTTTTGTTGGAACCCCAGAACCTGAGATCACGTGGTTACTGGATGGTGAACCACTACCCTCAATGGCTGGGGTTGATGTGGATATAGAAGCAGGTACGTCAAGTGTAACGATTGAATGTCTACAGCCTGAAGACGCTGGGCAATATAAGTGCATTGCCCGTAGCAGTGTTGGCAAGGCAACTACCAGTTGTACTGTATCCGTTGAAGATGTGAAGTCTGTGCCAGTCAATCCAGATGGTGGAGTGAAGAAAATGGGCGAAGAAGCTTCAGCCCCACAGTTTGTAAAGCAGTTGTCAAACACTCAGGTGTTTGATAACGACGATGTCACGCTTGAAGTAGTTGTGGAAGGAACGCCAACACCACGTGTTGCATGGGAGTTTGAAAACAAATCGCTGGAGACGAGTGACTCCGTTGTGATTCAGAGTGAAGGCAATATTCACAGGTAGTTGTTATGAACTTAAAAATAAGCCACGTACGGGTCTGATACCTTTTCGTCTCCCAGGTAATATGAGGCAGAGCAAAGGGACTGGGACTAGCCGTAGAATTGAAATCCAATGTTGTACTTTTAGTCACTTATACCGTGATTTTTTTTTGGAACGTTTGGAAACTTTGTGTCCGTGCCTTATATAGGAAAAGGAATACCTGGGAAAATTTTGATAACAAAATTTAATACAGTTAATGAGATATTGAGAAATTTTAAACCAGAAATGGATTTCTATTTGATAACTAGTCCCTACTTTTAAGATCAATTGGGTACTGTTACCTAACATTTGTTGGTAAATCGTTTCTGGTTTATCTTGTTGTGGCTTAAATTAGTTTTTGGTGAAATACATTGGATATTTCTTTAAGGCCGTAACCAGTGAGCTCGATTTATATAACTGCAGGGAGATCCCGCGGACTTTCGCACTGCGGGAAACTGACGCCAATTTTTATAATTGTAGTACGTCATTTTCAGTCTCTTTACTCGGTCCTTTGCACAGTTTAGTACCTGCGAGACCGAGTAAAGGGACTGGAAATGACGTACTTCAATTATAAAAATTAGCGTCACTCAGCAATCCAACGATGCCGCTCCAGTTATGTGTACGTATCGAGCTCACTGGCCATAACCGGCCACTTAAAAGATTTTACACTTGGGCTTAGTTGTTCAAAGGTGGGTTGGCGCTAAGGGTTAAACGTTAAACCACCGTTTTAGTTCAGTATGTTAGAATCCACAGTTTTCGTTGAAAATTTACATCACAACTCTTAAACCAATTCACAACAGTTCTGTTAAAAAGCAACACGGTTTCAACACCTGGCTTTGTACAACCGGCCCCAGGTGATTTTTACTCTGTTCACGATTTTACTTGTCCGGGGAAAACCTTCCGCTGTTAATGGGTTAATATTAAATCAGTTTGAAATTTGTTTAGCATGTCTGAGTCTAGTTTAGCTAGCTTTAAACGAATATTAACACGCGATTCATAACGTATCTGGTGGAATCTGATGTGTAGGCAGACCAAATTTCCAACTGGCAAGATTTTACATTTGGTTTTATGATACCCAAACTATTGAAGAGTTTGAATCTATAATATAAATGAACTAGTCTACTCCAGCCGGGATGTCTTTGGTTTTCAAAATAATTGTTTTTTTTTTTAATTTACCATCGGTGAGTTGTGTTATTTACTCTGCCGTACATCTAGATCCGCGAGTGAAATTGGTTTCCCTTTGAGTGTCAGGAAGCCTTGTAGCCGTCTCAGGAAACCACAGACAGCCACATCTTAGGCAGCAAACGAAGAAGGGGTTTAACATTACTTTAAATTTTTTGTTTAGCTAAAGTTTGTTTTTAATTTCTTTGACAAGGGTGGTCATTAAAAATGCAGAGTTAAAGCACGAGGGAGACTACAAATGTATTGCATCAAACGTCGTTGGTTCCTCCACCTGTACGTGTGAACTTCTTGTCGATGAGAGACCTCCAGGACCACAGTTTGTACAAAAGTTGACTGATGTGGAAGCTACACCAAACAATGAAGTTGTGCTTGAAGTGAAAGTTGAAGGAACTCCAAAAATCACTTGGCTTAAAGATAATGTACCACTCACCGATACATCAAAGTACACCATGCAAGGTAAACTAGGTACATATACATTGTCATTTACCCCAACAGGAACAGAAGACGAAGGACAGTACACATGCAGTGTGACCAACAAAGATGGGACTGATACAAGTACTGCACAGGTGAAGTTACCAGAGGTTCCGTGTGACCAAGGTATAGAGGAACCAATACAACGACAGGAAATCAAAGTAGACTTTACGTTTCCTGAAATGACGATGGAAATCAAAGATGAACCCGAGTTTATTGAGGCGCCGAAGGATGTTACCGTATTAGAAGAAGAGAATGTTGTAATACGCTGTTCTGTTGCAGGTAATCCTGTTCCTGAAGTAAAGTGGTTTAATGAGAAGAAAGAAGAGTTACCAAAACATGGGCGAGTTCGTTATGTCACAGACCAAGGATACAGTTCACTTTTGATCGACAACGCTGAGTTGGATGATGAAGGCTTGTATACTTGTGTAGTATCAAATCCCTCTGGAGAGGTTTCAACCACAGTTGAGTTACTGGTAGATGAAGCCGCTCCAAAAGAAGATATACCACCACCATCATTACAAACTACTCCCCAAAGAGAGGGACCGGGTGTGGTTGAGAAAATCGACAAAGTTTTTAAGGAACCTCCAGATCTTCAAATGACGTTCAAAATTGACTTGGAAAATGAAGAGGTACTCCATAGCCCACCAACTGCTATTGATAGTACACCAATGGAAATAGACACGCCAGTTTCATCTATGACTGAAAAGAAAGTTTCACCCAACCCTGTTCCACAGAAGGTAGTTTGTACTAGTAAACCTCGAGTGGAAACAATACGCGACACTTACACAGACGACGGTAATAACACTTGCCTTGCTGTCCGTGTCCATGGAGAACCAGAAACTGTCGAATGGTTAAAAGATGGGAAACCACTTGGCAATAGTGATAAGCACAAAATAAACTGGAACGACCAAACTGGAATTTATGAACTTACCATTCGTGATTGCGAGCCGAACGATTCCGGTGAATACCGATGTGTTGCGACGAACGCCAAAGGCCAAGATTCTTGTCCAATTAAAGTTAATATTCAACCATTATCAGGTCCACCGAAGTTCCTTAGATCTCTCATTGATGCTGAAATCCTTTCAGGAACCTCAGTGAAGTTCATTGTTGAGGTTGTGGGTAGCCCCACTCCGGAAGTGACGTGGTTTAAAGATGGAGTTCCATTGAAGAATAATGCGAAGTATCATACTGATAGTCAAGGGATCACGTATAGTTTAACTGTGAAAGATTGCAAAGTTGGAGACGGTGGAGTTTACAAATGTGTTGGAAGTAACGCTGTTGGCCAAGTCGAATCTATTGCTGTATTAACTGTATCGACGACACCGCTGCAGCCACCATCATTTGAGGATAAACCTGAAGATACAGCCATTGAGATCTTGGAACAGGGTGATATTAAGCTAGAAGCGACAATTGTGGGCCGACCTAAACCAACCGTAGAATGGTTTAAGAATGAACAACCACTTCGACGAGGGAGCCATTATAAGATTGAGCAAAGTGGAGACACTTACAAGTTGATTATTGTTGGAGTGACAAAGGACGATTCTGCATCGTATAAATGCGTTGCCACAAATGATGGAGGAATAGCTGAGAGGACATATCATGTCGATATTGAAGGTATGACAAGTTTTTGTTTGTTGGGCAAGTAAGGGGGGGAGCAAGCAGGCAAGCAAGTAAGCAAGCAGCCAGGTCAGCAGCCAGACAAGCAAAGCAAGCAAGCAAGCAAACAAGCAGCCAGGCAGCCAGGCAAGCAAACAAGTAAGCAAGCAAGCAAACAAGCAAACAGGCAAGCAAGCAATCGTTAGTACAATGTACAAAAACAAGTGAACACACGAACATTCAAAATAGATCCATAAATATCCATACGCGCTTACATGCGATGTAAAGTGCCATGCACGCACAGGGGAAATCATTTGAATTATGTTCAACTTCTGAATTGTTTTTTAGCCAAAAGTGGCCCCCCTGAGTTCACGTTACCTCTTGTTGACACAAAGTTAAACTCCGGGAACGAAGTGCGACTGGAGTGCCAGCTTGGTAGTGGCTCTTCTCCAAAGATTGAATGGTACAAAGGAAACGATAAAGTCGAGGAAAGTGATCATGTTAAAATTGAGCTTGTCGATGATGTATGTGCTTTGGTGTTCCCTCATGTGTCCCCGGAAGACCAAGGAGTCTACCACTGTGTAGCAACCAATGACATGGGAACCTCTACCACGACAGCCGAACTACTCGTAGAACCTGCTGAAGAGCCGCCGAGGTTTAAAGAAGAACTAAAGGACATTAAGACTGGCGCTGGAGGTAATCTTCAGCTTATAGCGAACATTGAAGGAGAGCCAGATACTGTGCAATGGTTTAAAAACGATCAGCTTCTTGTTGACAAAGATCGTGTTATTATTGTCCACGAGGATAATAGACGAGAATTATCTACATTGGCCGTGGAAGATCTTGTCCCAGAGGATTCTGGAACATATAAATGTGTAGCACAGAATCCATTTGGAAAAACTGTCTCTTCGTGTAAAGTTGTTGTAGATAAAAAGAAAACGACGCCAGTATCTGAGCCAGAAACAAAAATGGTGCCTACGTTTATTGACGAAGCCCAGGATGGATCCGTCACGGTTTTGGACGGGGGGAATATACGTCTTGAAGCAAAGGTTGCTGGCTCACCTACCCCTATTGTGAAATGGTTTAAAGGTGAAAAACCTGTCAAAACCAGCGAACATTTTGTCGAAATTGTTGATGGTGATCGTCATTGTTTAGATATTGTCCATGTATCTCCCAAGGACTCAGGAACTTACAAATGTGTTTGTACCAACGAATTGGGAACAATAACCAGAATATACAGCCTAGATATTGAAGGTAACTTCCAGTGTAGATATCTTGTGTAAAATTTGAGTTGTTAAAAATTTTAATATTGTAAGTGTAAACTCACTCTTGTATTTAGAGTTTTCTGCGATCATTTGACTTTGATATTATGGTAAAAAAATATATTTTTTGGAACAATAACCAGAATATACAGTCTAGATATTGAAGGTAACTTCCAGTGTAGATATCTTGTGTAAAATTTGAGTTGCAAGTGCGTTAAAAAAATTAATATTGTAAGTGTAAACTCACTCTTGTATTTAGAGTTTTCGGCGATCATTTGATTTTGATATTATGGCAAAAAAATATATTTTTTGGCACGTTTTGCGTTCCTATTGCTGGGCATGATATCAAACCACAAATTTTGTATGCCTGATATAAAACAGAATACATGGACTGACGTCATATTGAGAAGAGTTGGTTGGGGCAACCCCGGTATTTTCTCTCTTCTGCCAATCACTTTTCGAACCTAATAAACACGCTGTCGTGTCTGTTTTAAAATGAAGTGCCCATCAAAAAATGTTGGTTTTAAGATAAAAGTGGCGAGTAGGAACTTAGATCTACCGTTATTTTTTAGGTAACAATGGTGATGAGACTGATCTTCCTCCACCTCCACCTCCTGAGGATTTAAGGCCCCCTATGTTTTTGGAGCCTCTAAAACCGCAAGAGGTACGCCAAGGTAGTACACTAAACCTCTCATGCCGCGTCTCTCACTTACCATCAGCTGATCTGAAGTGGTTCAAAGATGGCAATGAACTACTTATGGATTCACGAGTACGAACCGTTGTGTTAGAAGACGAGTGCACTTTGGTGATTTCAAACGTTGAACCCCACGACGAAGGTGAATACAAGTTAGTCATGTGTAACCAGTATGGGAAATGTGAATGCAGTGCACCAGTGTTGGTGAACGAGGCGATCAAGGCTCCCCGCTACACCCAATCTTTAGCACCACTTGAAGTCAACGAAGGCGATGACGCCCAGCTCGTTGTCACCGTAACAGGTGAACCGGAAGTAGAATGGTACCGTGATAATAAGCTCATCGAGGATGATGACAGATTTGTAATCGTTGATGCACTGGGTGCTGATGACGTCGACTCATTCACGTTGGTAATTGAGGAGTGTAGACCAAGTGACTCCGGAGTGTATAAATGCGTTTCCAGGAACCCTGTAGGAGAAACAACGTGCTCAGCTCCTTTAAAAGTTGTCCATAAACCACGCGGCTTAGAAACAGCACCAAAGAGCAAACCGGAAATACCAATTGAACCAGGTAGGTATATAATTTGTATATCTCAGATTTTTTGCCATTGCAATAATGTGAAAAGTTAGTTATCTTAAAAGAATCTTATGTTTATAATAAATAATGGTAATTGCACTGAGTGGAGTGTAATTTGGTCTGAAATTGTGGTGATTACAGAATTGCACGACCGCGAAGCGGGAATGCGATTTGTAATCACAAATTTGATTTCAGAGCAAAAATGCACGACATGAAGTGCAATTACCACTTTATTGCATGTATATTTATTTTGAAATCACATAAAAATAGACAGTAAAAAGACACAGTTGCAAAATAGTTGCAAGTGGTTCAATTCATCGATTTTGCAAAAAATTAAGTGGGGCATTTAAAAATTTA
>JAOBAZ010249284.1:5596-16248 GCA_026546875.1 Pteroeides caledonicum
TGGTCAAGTCTAGAAAGCATGGTCAAGTCTAGAAAGCATGGTCAAGTCTAGAAAGCATGGTCAAGTCTAGAAAGCATGGTCAAGTCTAGAAAGCATAGTCAAGTCCAGAAAGCATGGTCAAGTCTACAAGGCATGGTCAAGTCCAGAAAGCATGGTCAAGTCTACAAGGCATGGGCAAGTCCAGAAAGCATGGTCAAGTCTAGAAGGCATGGTCAAGTCTAGAAAGCATGGTCAAGTCTACAAGGCATGGGCAAGTCCAGAAAGCATGGTCAAGTCTAGAAGGCATGGTCAAGTCTAGAAAGCATGGTCAAGTCTACAAGGCATGGTCAAGTCTAGAAAGCATGGTCAAGTCTACAAGGCATGGTCAAGTCTACAAGGCATGGTCAAGTCTACAAGGCATGGGCAAGTCCAGAAAGCATGGTCAAGTCTAGAAGGCATGGTCAAGTCTAGAAAGCATGGTCAAGTCTACAAGGCATGGTCGCCCATGTTAATTCCAATTAAGTAATAAAAGCTCTACTTACCATTCCATAATTTTCGTTCGTAAGCTCTTTTCCCACGTTGCAAAATATTACTGTACTTCTTTGTGTCCTCAGGATATCCTAAAATGGCGGCCATTTCGGCCATGACGCGAAGTGCAGCCAACCACAAACCACCGCAGTAAGCACTGATAAGAAGAGATTTTAATTTTAGAAGTACAGCAAAGAAAATTTAGATTTTTGCCGCACATGAACTTTAAAACTTTTACTTGCGTGCAAAAAAAGTGATCGACAATTTCAAAATAACGGTGACAAAACGATATTTTAGCTTAACTTTTTGAAGGTTCCCTAAAACGAAATTTTCCTATATGAAAAAACAAACTCCGAAAATAAACATCTTGTGAGTTAACTTGATATTCAAGAAAAACCAAGACAACAAAAACAGTTCAGGTGATATTTCGATACTATTGTATTTGTCAGGTGATATTTCGATAATATTGTCAAACCTGGTTTGAGAATGATTCTGTAATAGTATCGAAATATCACCTGAACTGTTTTTGTTGTCTTGGTTTTTCTTGAATATCAAGTTAACTCACAATATGTTTATTTTCGGAGTATGGTTTTTCTTATATTTTCTAAAATTGTCGGCTGGTAAAGAAATTTTCCTACTTGTTTTTATTTCTGAATCATAGAGAACACAAGACTGTTTAGTGATTATCATGGTGTCATTTGTTTTGGTAAAACATGATGTTAAACGGTATCAGCAACAAAATTTCTGCTCGTTTTTTTCTTGCCTTAACTGCAAGATCTTACAAAATGGTTTCTAATAGCCTTTTACATCTTTATACCTGTTTAGTTCTTGAAATATTTTGATCAGCACTAGTATACTATCAGCCTTTGTGTGACGTTACAAGCTGGGTAAGGCTCATTGAACAATAGTAAGACTATACTTAAACAAGTTCTAAATGACACAGGAAGTATTTGAAAACTAAAACACTTGTAACACGATTCGAGAAGAATTAATGAAAAATTGCACGCGTGTTTCGCGAATTAATTCATAATAGCACAAGTGCAACAAATGAGTCTAATAGTTAGTCAACAGCAGTCTAATAATTAGTATTCTTTTGATACAGCTGTGTCCTAAGGTAGCATGATTTTTTTAACTTTTTTAAAAATGCTCCTGATTAATATTCATACTAATGACAATTCCGAAATTTAATACCTATTGTTTCATTTCACAAGCACGTTAAAATACTCGCGGCAGATCTGTATGGGGTTTACAATGGTTCGTGGTACGCACTCGCCATTTTAAATACCCATACAGATCTGCCGCTCGTATTTTAACCAGTACATAATACCTCTAGGTTAAATGCCTTCCTTCTAGCATTCTCGTGTTCAAAATTGAACTTCAGTAACTTGGTTAACATTGTCCAAAACAAAGGCGACGTAGCTGTAACTCATCGGTCAAGCGGGGCTTAGTTGTGGTATTGATGAACAGGGAAGGTTCAAGTACTAATCGCTTCGGTGTCGTACTCGCTAGTTATTTTACTGGACTCAATTGTACATATAAATACAATTGTTTAGCGTTAGATTTAATTGTTTTTTTTGAAAGCAAAATTCATTCAAGGAAGCCCACGGTGTTGCCATGGCCAGGAGGGGAGTGTCCTGTCCCTCCCTCTGGTTACACCTTTGCATAAACACTTGCCTTGGCCAGGAGGGGAGTGTCCTGTCCCACCCTCTGGTTACACCTTTGCATAAACACTTGCCTTGGCCCTGAGACAATCCACGCATCATAAGTTTGATCAGCAAATCCTGAATTATCAATCAACCCATCACCGTCACAATCTTGGCTAACAGCTTTTGCCATCACCGTCTGCAAGTAAAGCAAACAAATCACAATTAAGCATCGTTTTGTCGCATCTCTAAATGTTATACTGTGGTCTGAACTCAGAATAACTGTAGCCAATGGTTCGACCAGCATCCTACGAACACTGCAAGACAATACGGCAACAGTTTATATATCACAGTAACTTATGTACACTCTGGTACCACAACGTTGTACCGCACTTCATAGCGAATTCCGACGATCAATCAAATGCTATCACTCCATAAGAATGGAAAATTAGTATCAATTCTACTTAACATGTTACAATAATAAAATTATTTGTTCTGCCCTCTCACCTTTGCCTGTGGCCAAAGATCATCCAAAAACTGCGTATCCTCAGTAAACACATAATCGCGATACAACTTAATTAAATATAAACAAAAAGTTTAGGTATACTTTGCTATATCTTACACATTTATTATTAGTATGACAAAATTACTGGGTGCTGATTAGTTGTGAAGAATACAGTAGTTTCTTTAACTCTTAAACGGCGGATGGGGTCGTACACGACCCCATTTTATACACTCCATAAACAATACAACAAAAGCAAAAACAAAAGCATGAACAAAGAGACAACAATGAACAAAAGGAAAAAATTCAGGAGTTTAAGAGTTAATTGTACTGCGGTACAATTAGTGGTTTTCCCAGAACAAAGGCCGAATAGAATAATGTACCGTCGATTTCCATTGTCAGTGGTCATTAGGGTACAATTTGTCGGAAAAAAATACAATGGATCGCCATGAGTTGCGACCAGTTAAACCAGGTTTAAACTCTCATGATTCACACTGTACGTAAAAGTTGGCCATGTCCATTGTCGGTGGTCGTTGGCGAGTAAAATAATTTGTCTGGTTGAACAGAACACAGTAGATCGTCGACGATCGGCGACAAATGTGAACCAGGCTTAATAATGAACTCGTGTTTAAACATTTTTTGGCCAAATTGGACTCACCCGGCGGCTTGACCCATTTTGATAAAATTTCCAGACATCACTCGTACTACATATCCCTAATTGTACTTACCATCACGTGATTACCTCCACTAATAGTTTTTGAGTTCTGAATTGAATGTGTTATTATACAACAGAAGTGTTAATAATTTTTTGGTTGTATTAACAAAGTTTTTAAATTTGGTTTTATTGAGCTAAAGATGTTATACGTGAACGTAAAGGTTTTTAAATTTAAGAGATTTACAGTAGATAAAAAAATAGACAAGGAAATTCGTTATAAACTAATGTAATGATTTATAACCATTGTTTTTGACAAATATTCGGATAAAATAGCTTGAATAAGAATATTAGTTTGCGTTATATTATTTTGTCTTCTTTTATTTATTTAAAATATTTATCAAAATATTAATGCATGCTGATATTGTTAAATTGCTATTTCTATTTTTAGTTTTATTCTACCTGTAAAACAAATTTTAGATTGAGATCTTTCCATTCTGATGTGTCGTGAATAGTGTAAGCGTTGATATTCGTCCAAGGTTCATCATCTGTTGTTCAAACACATTTTATATTTAATTTAACGATAGAAATTTTAATTGGTTTGGTTAGGTTTTTACACAAATTATATATAAATAATTGCATTTTTTAAAAAAGGAAGAGCAAAATATTAAACAATATTATAGAAATAGCAGTCGCACACACACACCAAAAAGAAACTTCAAAACCCTTTCATATTTTCGTTCCCGACCGTGATCTCCCCTTTAATGGTACAATTATTTGGCGTTAACTAAAGTAAAATAGCACAGTCCGACGACAGGCAAGAGAAGATATAATCTAACTTAAACCATTGACTGTAAGAGGTTTCCCCAAACAATTAAATTTGTGCGCCGTTAGACAGAGTAAATGTGTTAAGTGGCCGATTGCAGCCGGCGCCACCGCCAACGGGTAAAAATTACGACGACCTGGGAAAAGCAGCAAATACAGCAGCAAAATGCAGGCAAACTAAATGGGAATCGGACGCAGCCATTGAAGACGCATCCAGTAGGGACAAACAGGGGACACACCTGGATCACCAATGTCATGAGGGACACATCCTTGAACTTTGCGGTGACACACTCGTCCGTTCATCATTGTGAGTCTTTCTTCTTGGTCACTCTTATTGATATGTTCAGCTAAAACAACATATAACAATTAATACGAAACCACAAACCATGACAAAATACGATACTACCGTTTCTGAAGGCCTTCCGTGCACATGTGCGTCAAATTACCACCCCAAACACCATGGGTCGGTGGTTGCGGCAATCCAACACGTTTGGACGTGTACGAATATCCCAGTGTGAAGAATTGGACGTGGAGCTTGGGTGTGAGATCTGGGTATTTATTGACATGTTTTTGACGACGCACAAATCCGTGTAGCTATAGAAGCTGAATAACGACAACAAGGCGATGTGGCGAAGAAAATAAAAGGATTTCAATAATACACTAAGGTAGTGTTATTTGTCTTTAAATATTCTGTACAGTTATAATAGAGTCAAACGCTGAATTTTGTTTAGCCATAGCTTTCTCCGGCTTAAGTTTTGTAAAGCATCAAAAACGTCTGGGTTACCTTCCTCCAACACACGCCGCGGGGAAAACAGTGATCTAGCATACATTAAACACTGGGTGTTCAGAAAACCAGATAGTTTACGGTAAACTTGGCTTACCTATATCATATTGCAAACTAAGTTCTAACATCGGCCAAAGCATAAGGAGTGCAAACGAAGCATAAAAGTGGACATCGTAAGTATTGTACATTCTGTATTCATGACCTAAAAGTGAATTAGATGGAGATTTTCAAGACACAAGATTACTTTGACACGTACGAGAAGCTGAAAACATTGTCAAGGAGAGCAAGGTTACTTAATGTTTCTCCAAAATAATCTTCTGGCAATTTTGGGTAGTTATAGTACATACATTGCAAATATTTGAAGCATTACGCCACTTTGAACCAATGTTAAACACTACTTCAGGTTATAAAAGTGGTTCCATTTGGAAGACTCCCGATAGATCAAAAATGAAACCAAAAAAAAGTAATGTTTTTTTAACTCTTCTGAAAATCTCAAGTGTTTGGATACGACCACCTATGCACGCAAACCAGTACGCACATCTTATCTTATAATGCTCATCACCTAATGTTAAAGAGAAATGTTTCGTGATCCCCAACACTGTTTTAGACAATACGAAAAACGTACTGGCTGAAGTGAGATTTGAACTCACACCTTCGGGATACCGGTCCGCCACTCCACCCATTGAACTATATTCAATCACGGGAATTGGTGGTGATTTTTATCCACATTAAGTGCACGAAATATTTTCGTGACGACTTAACCATGAGAGGACGTACAGTGTTTCAATTTTATTGCAGGATCATCCTTATGCAGAGAATAAAATGATAGAGAAATATTTCATGAATAATAAGTTTTTCGTATTGTCTAAAACTGTTAGAAATCATGAAATATTTCTTTTACCTAATCTTAGTTGTTTATTTTTTAACTTAACTTCTATAAACCTTACAGACCCTTTATTTTCAAATTTGTTATTTGAATGTTTTCATTAACCTTACCTTCGAGGTATGCAAATCTTCCGTAATTACGCACGACGTCAGGAAGTTGTTTCGCACCTTTAATTTTGCTTTCTTCTTTAATAACATCTAGCCAAATCGTCCCACCATCAGCCACAAAATACAACTCGTTAAATAAAGCGGATTTATACCAAGCAGGAAGATTTCTGAAAAATACTTTCTGGTATAGCTCAACAAATGTTAAAACCGTTTTTGTTTTAAAACGTTCCTATACTTTCTCTTTTTCCTCCTCTTTTGTATTTGCGCACTTCTCCACTTAACCTTCACTTTTTCTAATTTTTTCCGTTCCCTGTTCTTTCTCCTCTATTCATTGCGTTCATTCTGATCCTTCAATCTCCTATTCCACACTTCATTCTATTCATTTAATATGCAAATCATACACGTACTTATCCTGCAATATTGGTCGTTGCCATTCGTCAATCTTCGTCTCCCACTCGGGATACGTTCGTAACGCGTGACACACCATACTGGGGCCCGCACTTCCATGATACCCAAAAAATTTGGTGTATCTCCTGAAAAGAATCAATTGGCCATAGTTTGCTGAATTTTTGCTCGTCTACTGGACATAGTCGCTTTTACTTCAGTTGTCACTTTGGTATAGGGATTTAATTCACGAGGGTATTCTTTTGAAATTATTTCCAGATTTTATGTACAATGTGTACAATGCATAAATTAAGTTGCGCGCATTTACACGGTGTATAAATAAATGATGGAATAAAACCTGCTGTTGTTCCAATAAAAACGAGATTGTCACTAAGTAACCCTAGAATTACTGTGCATATTATAGTTCGCCTTGACATCGCTGCTGGTCATATACACGGGGCAACTTTCAGATATTAGCGACTTTAAGCACAGTTGTTGGACTACATGGTTCGGAAACTCGATTAGAATTCAATAAAGCTCATCTATGTTATTATCCAAGTGTATCAAAAATTATGGTCGTTTCGGCGTCACGTGTGTATTGTCTTCTTACCCAAACAACCAATAAGAATAATACGACCTAATCACTGAGCCGTAAGATAAAACAATTAAAATTTAAAGCACTGTCATCTGGTTAATCATCCATAATACAATAGCCACGTGACGCCGAAGTAACCATAATTTTGCCTCAACATAACCCAGCATAGATAATGAGTTTTATTGAATTTTAATCGAGTTTTCGAACCATGTAGTCCAACAACTGTGCCTTAACCAAGCGCCGTTTTACGACGGAAACGCTGGGTCGGAAATTAAAGAAAATGCATGTAGACTGAATGTCGTAGCTCTTTTCCTGCAACGCCAAACAACATTAATTCCCGTCGTAGAAATCAGGGCATAAGGACATTCAATCGAGACCTTCTTTAACTTCCGGTCGTGCGTTCCCGTCGTAAAACAGCGTTTGCTTAAGGCTCCTACTGTTTTTTCAATGGAGAGTTCGAGGAAAAGGTCATTTGTCTCCACCGTCCAAGTCTCGTGCAACGAGGCATGTTACCTGTAATGTTTCTTTTTCTTTGAGCCAAAGTAAACTATAGGCATATCCCAGGCTAAGGAAAATTCCAATGTTCGCCGCTCACCAGCAGGAACAGTCGTCTTGGCAACCACGGCAGCAGCAGGATACTGGCCTGGGACCGAATGACTACTCGATTCTGTGAATGAAATGCAAATGCAATAACCTATTGTTTTACTTTATGTAACAGCAGGTAGAATTATGTAACGTAAGACAATTTCATTCTTTTTAGCACCAAACGAGTTTACTCTATCTAATGCCAGACAAATCTGCTCTGTTTAACGCCAGGCGATGTTACTCTGTTTAACGCCAGACAATTTTTACACTAGTCAAGGGAAGAGCTTCTGAAAACCAGAAGAGTAAATGGTTGACATTATATGTCAAATCTCCTTTCAAGAAACTTACGTATTGACTGTTACTCTAAAGCCTGGTTAACATAAAACCGTTAAGCTGTAGCAGACTGTCTGAACTTGGTTCAACTTTCCCGATCCGTCGCGGATCGTTCTCAGCCAGTCTGCGACAATATGCGCTTATATTCACATAAAACGTTTGGAGCGTTCATCTGCGACAGTGTGCGACAGCTTAACAATTTTATTTGAACCAGGCTTAACAATAATGTGTAGCTAATGATGAGTACACATTGTACCAATTTCTTGTACCTGGATTTGATGAAAGTAGCCCGTCTTCAAACAAATCCTCCCAGACTCTTCGTCCCGGCGTTTTCGCATCAAAGAAAGTCCTCCATGTTACCTTAACTCGATCTTTACCGTCCTGAAAAAACGCAATAAAATAAGCACATAACGCGTACGCGTGCTTGTAGAATGCCTGCTGACACGTGACATAAAATGTTTTCCCGCCATTTTTTCCTTACCAGCTTTCAGGCAAAGCTGTAGAAAATAAGCGCCTTTCACATGAACAAATGCACATAATGGCTTTAAAATTGTGATGGGCATCTTGAAAAACCTACCTGCTGTTTCGCTTTAGCTGCAATAACAAAGGTCAACGGCGGATCCGAATTTCTATGAAGCAAAACACCGTTAACATGACATGTTGTTGTGCTAGCCTTTTGATCATCATGCGGCATTGTTGGACTGGTCGATACTTCCGTATGTATTCCTTTACATGCGAATGGTTCATTGTAATGACCACAACTTAACTCGTCAGCTTTTCCATCGCCGCTTTGGAAGGAGAACATTATCGATACATCAAGATCTTCCTTGCCATAATTTTGAACAGTCCACACAAAAACTGCAACAGGAAGACTTGTATCCTAACAACAATTAGAACAAAGATAAGATATAAGATGAGATGTCCTCAAAATAAATTTGAAAAACGTATGTAACGAGTTGAGTTAGCACACATAAAATAACACTGTTCTTTTAAATATGATATACATAAATGAAATACAAGCTCGGACCGTACGGTAAAATATTTTGTTTGAGATCTTTTGAGTATAGACCGAGCCTGAAGGGCGAGGTTTGTACTCAAAAGATCGAAAGCAAAATATTTTCCCTAAACGGACTGAACTTGTGAGGTTTATAGACAGATTATTATATATGTCTCAACTAGCTCCAAGAATGGAGTGAATAAAAGATACAGAACGGCTTCGCATTTGGAGAACTTTTCTCTATGTTACATATTTACACTTAGTAGTAATAAAGTGAAATTCCCTCTTTTTAGGGAGCTAGTATGGAGTCGGTAGTGAGAAATTTTCTTGGAAATTTACTTGGAGTTAAGTGGACTCCATACTAGGTGTTGAAATAACTCACTTTAGAAAGAATTTCACTTTACTACTAAGGGTACTTGCACTTATGGAGTAAAAAGAAGTCCAAATGTGGAGGCGTTTTTTGTATATTTTTATTCTCTTCATTTTTGGAGTTGATTCAGGACCCATAAAATAAGTGTAAATTTTGAAAAAGTACCTTATAATCATTTGGAAAAATTGGTGAAATTTGTCGACAAATCAGGCGTATTCTTAGAGATGGTATCTCATATACTGTCCATGCCCGAGGGTAAAGGGCATGATAAACAGCATTTGCTCCATTGAAGCCCCAGTTCCATGTTTTAAGACTGTGTCCATATAGTAAGCCATTGGATGTACTTTGAGGTGACAACACTTGCTAAAGAAGGTAAATATTTTTATTGATTCAAATTCTTTTTAAAATATGAAATATCTAAATAATATTAAATCTACATAAAAGTTTGTGTGTTTGGATGGCCTGACCCAAACTCAGGCATGACCAATCAGCATGTGGGTATATCTATTTTAAGCCTGCTTCCACTGCCTTAAACAAAATTGTCTAGAACTAGCCAGATAAAGAAACTGGTACTAAACGTTGGCTGCAATAGGAAAGATTAGTTAACCATAGGTGTATGCACAGGGGAAAACCCCAGTGAGAAATGGGTTAGTTCCATATTTTACCCTAAATACAGCTGCTTTTATAACCTAAAATTAAAAATCTAAAGGCAGAGCTTTAAATAAGTATACTGCACCTGATAAACTGTTTTTCCTTTTCTTCTCACACATACTACAAACTAGATAAGCCAATTCCAAAAAAAGGTTTATGGTTAATATTAATATCAACCAGAAAATAATAGGGTTTTTTTCTTTTTAACATTTTAATATTTCTTTTTAACATTTTAATAAGCTACATGTAAATATGTAATTATGTGATTTTGCCAAAAATTATAGATTATGTACATGTAATTGATAATTATAAAATAGACAGGTATCTTTGCCTAAGATATGTTGGGCAACTGATATCAGACTGATATATCTTATATGCATGGTGGAGAGGCACAAATGAGAATTACACTGTGATGCAAGCATAAGTGGAAAGTGGATGTGACTGATGTCAACCCTTAAATACATGGGCAATACACAAGCCATACAATAAAATGACTGTTTTTCTTGTCACTTCACATAAAAACATCATGTATTTTTGTCATCAATAAATATGTAAATAATATGAAAAGTTGTAACTTTCAGAATTTTGTTTGATTTTATAGTACATTTATTCATGCCAACTGTAGATAAGTGAGCAACATAAATTTCAATCACTGATATGATTATATAATTGACATAATCTACAGCTACTGTAGCAAATAGAAAAGGTAAATTTGAACAATCCAGAGTTACCTGATCTGCTTGAACAATGTCATTTCCCTATTACTAATTCAGCAATTGTTACACTTATCGGGGACCCATGGGACAACCAAAAACCTGGTGATAATAGTTG
>JAOBAZ010249395.1:0-16244 GCA_026546875.1 Pteroeides caledonicum
GTGTCGCTTCGCTAACAGCGGCGAAACTAGAGTGCATATATTCGATATAGAGAGAATATATTCGCGTTCTGCCCAACGAATTTCTTTTGTAAGAGATTATTTTTACACTCGCTTACAAAAGAAATCCGAATATAAATCCAAAACACGAATATATGAATATGCCCCAACTTCAATTAAATGTTAGCTCTGGTTTCGCCACTGTTCTAATCACTAATACGCTCATATGCTCTTACTGGTACGTGCTTTCAAAACAAGTTCTCAAATGAAGGGCTTAGGCTTAAAACGTGAGCAAAACAAGCTCGAGATCATTTTGTTGTTTGATTTTGTATTGTAGCGATCGTAGCACCTTAACCTTTTTATCAAGCTTAGTATGTGGCTTGATGGTATTATGGCTTGATGTATCGAACAGGCGATAACACGTTCAGTTGTTACACCAAACTTCGCCAAACAAACCCACTGTTATATTTCCCGTCATCAGCGAACAAGCAAGGTTTAATCATGGTTTAATACTAAATTGTTTATTATAAGCAATTGTTTTGTCAAATAGCAATATTTAGCACTTGTTGTTTTCATTTTTCTCGCCGTCTCTTGACCCCTGAGTGCTACGCTATTTTCTCGCCTTCCGGATAAAAGTAAGATTAACTTGAAGGATGAAGTAATAAAATGGTAGCTGCACACTGCAAAGTTAGAAATTTCGCAGATGTTTCAAGGCTCGTCCTCATTCGTTTACCAAATATTAATATGGCGTTTTGAATTAGTTTATACTACTGTAAATTGCATTAAAATTTATGTTTAGAATGTTTCTGTCCACCTGACTGTTTACAACTCCAGGTCAAGAATAGGGAGCTACGCTCAGTTGACCGTGTGAAAGACAGACATGACAGACAATATCGTCCGTTCTACAGCCAATGAGATCGCCCCGACTTTTGTGACCAGTCACAGTTACAAAAATAGATGCATATTTATATAAAATTAAAACACTGCCAAACAAATAACTATAGATTAATCTATTTATAAATTATAACATTGGTGCGCCGTTGTGATTATGGTCAGCAGTGCTGCGTTTAAAGCACATGCCTGGAATTTAAATAATGGCGCACGCGCTCAGTCAATGAAAACTCTCCTTTTGTCTTACTCACGCTCGAAGTTCTGTTGGCTTCTACTGCGAAGCAATGAAAAATGGTTTTGTTATGACTGCACGAATGGATATACCTGAAGCAGATGTGCTACACACCGACGATATTGATAGTGAAAAGGAATTCATTGATAGGTCAGGTTACACTAATGATTTTGGAGAAGAAGCGGATAATGTCAACACATCAGCCTTGGGTTGGCCGGTGAGGCATAACAGCGAAACCGAAAAGTGTCCTTTTACTTGTAATGGCTTTCGTCGGGCGAAAGCCCCTCGTTATACGTGTACTGGTCGTATCACAAGGATTCCTTCAAGGTATTTGGATACCGATTCTGATAGCAGCGACGGAAGTAAACCAAAAAGAAAGGCTGTGGTTTCTAGGTTGAAAGTTAAACGAAGACGAAAGTCCTCAAGTTCAAACAATAAATTACTGGTAAATGGCTACAAAGAACACGATGCATTTTCTTTGGACTTGAGTAGTATTCAGTCGGACAGGATAATATGTAATTTAAACACTGACAATATAAAAGGTCTCGCTGATTTAGGGTGCTCCGAAGTGTTCGAAGAACCTTCTCTTGTTTCACCTGATAAGATTTCAGCTTTAACTCACGAAACACAAGCCAAAACGGTTTGCCCAGCGAATAGTAGGCTTAACCCAACGGAAATTAATCCAGAAACCTTACCAAACGTTAAACAAAACGGTGTTTTAACTGCAAAATGTGAAAATGAATCTAAATTCTGTTCTGTCGAGGCGTCGATGTGTAATTCACAGTCAACTGGGGGTTATGTTGATATTTCTGCCGAGAACAAAGAACAGCCACGCTCCGCTTCGTCAAACATATCAACAGAGCAACGAATTAAAAATATTGCTTGTATTAAACAAGCGAACGGCGAGGTTAAACCAAAGGATACATTGGAGTGTTGTCGGACAGAAGGAATTTCAAACTCGTGTAGTATAAATGCGCATCTAAACAACAAGGTTTTATGTGATTCGTCAACAAAGCCGAACTTCGTTAGTTCGAACGCAATTTCAAAGCAAAGCAAAATGTCGTGTGCAAGTGGTAATGATAACGACAATAATATTTCGTTAGGGAAAGACGCCATTAGCGGTAGTTGTTTGGAAAATGTAGCAACCTCGTCTGTTAATGGTTGCTTTCCGTCTCAAATTGCTACTGGGAAGTTAGTGGAGGAGGCTATTTTATCGTCGGTTACGTCTATTGACAACAGAGAAAAGGTTGAGAGAGATGTTTGCAGCAGAAAGCCACAAGGTTTGAATTATTTTCGGAACTTTAAAATGGTGAGAGGTTTTGCAAGGAAATTGAATCAAAAGCAAAAGAGAAGGACTGATAGAGCAAAAAGCAACAGTGCTTTACAAAAACAAACACTTCTTGATCAGATAAAGCACAAGTCTGTTAACAAGGTTAAAAAAACAGCTAAACTGCAAAAGAATAATTTGAAGCCAAGAAACAAGAAAGTTGTGCAAAGAACTACAAAATTTATGAAGTCAGCTGATGAGTCTCAAAAGCTGGACAGGGTTTTAGGGATGAGAAGGGCTCCCAAGGGGGAATATCAATTTCTTGTGCAGTGGGCAAATGGAACAAGTTGTTGGGTTTCATCTGAACAGATTGTTATGAACAAACAAAATAGTGTATTACGACAATATTTTATGGAAAATGACCAAGACATTTCGGTGATTAACCGAGTGCCATTTCAAGCCTACTGTTGTGACAGTCTCAGCTTAAATGAGTGCCAAACGGTACCAGGACTCAAGATCTTCAAGGCAAAGGAGGTTGTTGTTAAACGTCAACCGGCTGTAGCAATGTGCATTAAGAAAGGAGAAGTTTATGTTGAGAATAAAGGAGATCATTGCCACATTACCTTGAAGAGAGAAACCTGTAAACGAAAATTAACATGTTTAAAAATAGTAGATGAGCTCATCACTGCATTGGAAGATGCTTCAGTTAGTGATTGTAATTTGGTTGTTATTAAAGGCCTAGGAAGTAAGGTGTTTAGTGGGTTGGATATTGACAGTATTTCCAAGGTGAATGCTGAGGAGACAGGAAATATTATTTTACAAAAGACAAGGTATTTAAAAGATGTCTATTCATTTTATTTTCTTTTAATTGTGCTATTTATCTAGACACGTCCTTTAGATGCAGGTAACTACTACAAAAGTCTTTAAGTCTTATTGCAGCCATAAGAAACGTAATGCATGTAAATTGTGAGTACTTTTTGACAAGTGGCCAAAGAAAAATGTTAATCTTTTGGTTTAAGGTATTACTGTTTGTTGACTGAGTGACTGCTGTACAAATCCTAGTAGTTCTTGTTTGCATTAAATATGCAATACTTATTGCCAATGACATGTGAGATCTTCTAGGCATTATTCTGGGTATTTGCCTGAGGTAAACGTAAATGATAATACAGTAATAATTTTATAAAAACATTACTAAGCAATTTGGTAAAATATAAGATTTAAGCTAGTGTATTATTATAACTTGTCTATTCTGTATTATGTGATATAATTACCTAACTTATTACCCTTAAGTGGTATTTCCCATGACAACTAAAATTGCCTGGTAGTGGTGTTAGCTTACATAAAATAATAGGCTTGCCATCACTGGAAATGAGTTGAACAGTGCAATATAACAGTTTTTAAGTTGATTGTTGAGAGGGCATTATAGGAAGTAGACTAAAATTACATGGTAAACATTTGTCTGAAAATAAGGTTGTCTGATATGTTTCAGATCAACTTAAATGCTTTCCTGGCAAAGTGATGCAAATCTATCCAAATCTATCTTTATCTCTATTTAAATCTAAACTTTATGAATATTTCAAGTCCGCAGCAAAACATATATATGATGTAGAGACTCCTCAAACATTTAAAACTTTGTGTATAAAATGTCATTTTTGTCATCCATTGTCAAGTCTAGTTGTTAAAATGTGTTGTTAATATTGTAAGTTGTATTGTAATTGTTAGTCATATTGTAGTTTGTAGGGCACCCTATAATGGGAGGTTAGCTCTGTGGAGTATTGCCTGTCAACAAATGACAAAGTTTGTAAAATAAAATAAATAACTTATTTTATGTAATTTATGTCAGATGATTCCATGTACTGGTCAACTCAAAAATGGGTTAAGAAATGAATTAAATAATTGTTAACCCTTTTCCTACAGGAACTCTATTTAAATTTTAAGTAGGCAATTTGAGAGGATTTTACTTGTCAAAGGTAGAGCTCAGGGTTGGATTTTCATATTTTTGGTGGGGTTGTATGGAGATGATAACATGTGCATACAATTATCATTGGTTTTCAGGTACTTAGTACAAACACTGGCCAACTATCCAAAGCCATTGGTTGGTTTAATTTCACAGCCAGCTCAAGGCATTGGAGCAGTGCTTTTATCCCTGTTTGACATGATTTGTGATGAGGTATGTAAGAAGTAAATGCAACAATTTCTTTTAATTTAGTAGTCCATAAACATGGTACAGACTTCCCAATATGGAAACTACTATAGCATGCCAGCGGTCAAATCAACGTACGATTTTTTCTGTGCTTGCAGTACATGCACTGATGTTAAACAATTGAATTTTTACTAAATTGAGACCAAACTGAGCCACAAGGCTTTGAAACTTTAATGGTTTATCAAATCAATAACATTTGCTTTTCTAAACTGAAAAAAACAGTATTTTATGACAATTCAAGCACAGAAATGGCAGTAAAAAGTAAAATGTTTTCAGAATGTTTAGGGATTAAATTTGGTGTGGCTCATTGCAGACATACCCACTCATATCATACGATTGAATTGTCTGTACAGTAAATGATGACATTTATGGTACCTATCTCACTTATAAGTTTTTTTGCATATTCTTATTAGTTTCAACTATTCTGAACAACATTGCAATAAATCTTTGCAGACAAAAACATTGTCCTCGCCTTCAAAATTTATATTTTGGCCTTACTGCACTATTGGTGACTCTCTAAGTTAGTATTGTGATGTTGATACCGTAGTTGAGGAAGTAAATCTGTACATGGCTGTCTGTACAAGATATTTACCTGTACAAGATATCTGTACGGTACCAAGATATTTTCCAAGTCAGAATGTAACGTTTTGCCAAACCCAGTATTGTTGACACACAATATTGTATGCAAAATTACTTCCTCAGCTTTTAACAACTACTGTACATGTTGCAATTAACCAGTAAGATGGCCATGGTAAGTAGTTACCATGGCCATGAGGGCCAATGCAATCTGACTAGACAACTGGATGTCATAAATTTTACCATTAATACTGGTAGTAATATGGCCATGATGGTCAGTTTGATCTGACTAGTTAGACAACTAGATGTCATAAATCTTACTGGTAAGTAGTCACCATATGGCCATGACAGCCAATACAATCTATGACAGCTAAAAACAAGAAGATAATGTTTTTGTCTATGGAGATATATTACAAACTATGGAGATATATTACAAAGTTGTTCAGAATAGTTGAACCTATAATTTGTAAATAACTAGTAAGTGAGATTTTGACCCATCATGACAGTGCCAGGAATATTACATTTCATTAATTTTTGTCTTGTTTTGTACTGTGTATTGATATATATAGCATAGGACAGGGGACAGCTACCCCAGAATTAAGAGTAAGACCCCTGTTCATTAGCCAAGCACATTGAAGTAATTTTGCCCTGTACATGATTAGAGGTTTAAAAGTCAGAACCTTTTTTCAGTTGAGAAAGCTTTCCCCCCCTAAAAATTAGGTACTGTGTGCCTATGTTGGTGTATTACTGCCAAAAATGAGTCATCTCATTGTACACTGTAGGTCTAAAATGTTTTTATTCACATAGGAAACTTGGAAAAAAAAGGAATTTGATGAAAAGTCTGAAAAGAACAACTCAATGGAGACTTACTGTTTACCAAGAGTTGTTGGTCACTCTATACCTTGTGAAGAAATTCTGATGGGCAAGAACTGTAGAACAGAGCCTATTGAAACTGCCTCTTCCATTCCTGATATAATGTTCGAAAGTAGTGATAATTCATCTGTTATGAGTACATTGAAAGAAATTGAGTCAACAATTCACAAACTGGGGAAGAAGACTACATCTTTCATAGACATGAGTGGTGAGGAAATTTTGAAAATGACAATAAGTCAAGTAAGTAATTTTGTAAATAGTGCAGGATGTATTGCAAAAAGCAGTAACAAGACTTTATCTGAAGATAATAGTGGCATTTTAAATGATGCAGAAAGGCAGCATAACTTGTTATCTGATAGCAGTATTTTGGAGTCAACTGGTTCTGCCCCAGCAGATCGTTATGTCAAGGAGTTGGAGGAAAAAGTTGCCGAAGAGAAACAGTTGGTTCAGAAATATATTGAAGAAATTGCGAACATTTGGAATAGCTCAAGCACTGGGTTATCAGATGAAAAAAGTTGACGAGCGTCTGGTAAATATGTATTGTTGTTTTGTAATTTTTGTAAATGATTTCATTCAAGATGTACTCTTGTGTAAATACGTACTTGGACAGAAGTTGACTAAATTGTGTAGATAGACCTCACAAAATTTATAATTTATTGCCTGACTCAAAGATCACCAAATCATTAAAGATTTTTGTATTTTCCACAAACTTTCTTATTCAAGGCAGTTTTTTAAAGTAATAGATATTGTGTTGCATGCCACCATATGGGAGTGGTTGCACACTCTGGCCATTTCTTTGCAAAACATATTTATTTTAATTTTTAGCATACTGTATTTGATACTTTTACAATAAATATTAAAGTACAGTAAAACGTGTTGACAAATAGGCATTGTAGAACAGGATTCCAATTCTATTTTTGTTACAAAATTTACACATTACTATATTTGATACAGTAATTTGTCATTGACACATCAGTTACAGAGATAAAGTATTTAGATGTCTGAGAAAGTTGGTAACCAATGTAAAACAGACTACTGCAAAATATAAGCTGCAGTGTGTACCAGTCCATGTCTAACCCTTGACATGTTTCCACCTTGTTCCTTGTATCTCAGCCATACTTCTGGGCTAAGACATGCCTAGCCAGATTTTGAACATTTAAAAAATTCAAAAAGAGAGAGCCTTGAAGAGAAATACATAATGTAATTATGTTTGTTGTTGTAGTTTTGCCTTGCAATAGAAAGTAGTCCAGTTCTGTACTACCATGCCAGCAATGCCAGCAACAGGTGTCTCAAGGTGCTGTAGACAGTACAAGATGTAGATGGGTACAAGAAATGTATAGCATTTACCGGTAATGACCTACTGGTATGGTACTGCCCAACTTACCTTCATAGTTGCTTACATGATCTTGCTGGTAATCCTTAGATGTGTTACCGATATTCTCTTTCGGTAGTCCCAAAGCTGCAGTACTTAACCTACTGATGGCGGCATAGGTCATATAACCATGCTGGTCAAGTGTGAAATACAGTATTCCTGGTAACTATGTAATTTGTACTGTGTATTATAGTGTATGTTGGATAATTACCAGGATCGATTCATACTTAACCACCAGGGTGGAAAAAGTAGCAGTACCCCTGAACCTAGCAGTTCAGAGTTTTGCAAAGAATTTTTTCAGGAAACATCTCGGCATTTTGAGATATTCTAACCTGTTTATTAACTTTAATTATAAATTCTATAGTACTTATTTACACATTAAATATGCAATATCTACAGTATGGTAACATCAGCAGCCCATAATGTATTTGACAGACGTAATTTTGTCACTTTCTGTTACCCATCATAAAAGGGTTTACAGGTACTTTGTACTAAAAGTCTTCATAATCTGTATACCCTGGTAGCTCTTATTGAATAACAGAAATCATAACAAGATAATGCAAATCAGACAAAACTTGCGTGACTTTAGTAGCTGTACTACATGTATAGGAATAATTGGTGATTGGGAATACTGTTACATTCTGTATAGATAAGGTTAGACAGCTTATTGAGGTTTGAGGTAGGACCATATGGGGGCAACTAGTCTTAAACCTACCATATCTGCAAGTAGAATGATAGTACAATGTTTATGGTAGTACTGTTATACCTGTAAGTTTCTCAGAAAAGTTTTAATGCTAGACCCAATTCCAAGAAAGAAAACTGATGTGGTGACCACATTGCTCAGTTGTCTAGCACTCCAGACATGGCCAGTTTTCCCCCTGGGCAAGTAAAACATCTGCCATTATCCAGAGTGAAATCTGTTTGGTGGCCAATTGCATCTGGTACAGTGGCTCATGGCTTCAAATGTTACTCGCAGCAAATAAAGTCTCATTTCTTTGCATATTCATTTGATTATGTCCATAAATTGTAACAGTAGAACACCTGAATATCAATACAGAGTGAACAACAACACTACACACAATGAATTAAATTTTTTAAATACCTAGAGTACCTGTACACAGATACAATAATAAGTATCATGGTTAAAATAATGTAAAAAAACATGATTTTTTTCTTTTGTTTACCACACAATAATGTACAGCTAAAACTGAACTGAACTAAAATAATGTTTGTTTTTATGTACAAATTATAATTTCTGTCTTTTTCTATTTAAATAATGTGCAAATTGTTCTTTATAGCCAAGTCTGGAGGATTACAGGAAGTTCCAGGCTTCTGCTTACTTCTCCCCTACTGGTAGTCCTTAAAAAACCACAACAATACACTCAATGCAAATATGGAAGGTCACTTGGGTTTACTAGGGTGCACCAGTTCAGTTTCAGGTTAAGAAAAATTGTTAGGCAAAATTTACCTGACCAGACTGTAAACATGAACCACATTTGCATTATGTGTATTTATGGTATACTGTACAGTAAAAATGTAACCAATTACATTATAATTTTGACAAAATGTCTGTAAAACTGTCGATAATGGTCAGCTCATTAAAAAAGTTGCCAAGGTTATCTCCACCACCAAACACCATTATCTCTTCATTATCTGTTGAATGACACTTGAACATGATATGACCAACACATGGCTGAATCTTTGGAGAAGTGTCAACCTCTACCCAAGTTAGCTGATCTGAAAATAGAAAAAGGTTACTGCCATTCTCAACTGGGTTTTTATTTAATTGGTAACAGCAAGCTTTGTATTGAACTATTGCTGGCAAGTAAAATCTAGTGTTAGTCAGTGTAAAATATGTTAAGTGGCTCTTTGCAGTCAGCACTGTGGTGCATGGCTTAATAGTCAGTAGAGTAGATGGTCTAGAAGCTCAATAAATATTGAATACACTCTTTATCTATGTTATTGCCTGGGTTTATGCAAGTTTGTGCACCTTCTTTATCATTCGCTTATTGAATATTGAGATAAACAACCAATAAGAGTGAGCTGGGAAAGCACTCATCCATGGATGAGATTGAACAATGGAGATTTAAAGCACTATTATTGGTTGACCATCCCAAAATACAATTGGCATGTGATGACAAGGTGCATAACGAACCAAGACCAACATAGACCATCTATTATACTGACTGATGGGTTAAATGGGCAATTTTTAATATTGAAAGGTACTATAGTTGTTATTTGTGATGTAGGCAGTATGAAATATCAAAATAACAGTTGTGATGTGCAATTGAAATGGTTGTGAACATGGTTTCGTGTTGGGTCATGTCCCAAGGACACATTTGAGTGCCCAAACAGCGCTGAGAAGACAATGTTATTTGTCCCTACAAAAAAAACAACATCTGAATTGTGGCTAAACCAAAAAATGTAAGTGCAATTTTATATTACTCCTACCTATATCAAAAATAAATGAGTCTTCAAGAACTTTATTAGCAGGTCCATCAAAACCACCATGTATCAGAAAACGATGTCTTGTAAGAACTGTTGATGAATGCCAGGTGCGACAGCCTGGTTTGACACCAAGTACATCTGGTTTTTTAAACTCCATTGAACCTGTGGTAAATTTATATGTAATAAAGCAACCTTTTAAATTTAGATTCTTCATATTGTCACATGGTTCACTAGTTATAATGATCCCTATGGTAACTTGGTGTTGACACCCAATCTACATATGTATGTATGGTACCTGTACCAAACAACCTGACCTTAAAGCATTTCAAGAAATGCCAAAAAATACATTTTTAAAGGTAAATTTAACAAAATCATTTGGTTATTAGTTAAATATCTTCTAACTACCGGAGTACCTAAGTTGGAAAGATTGATGTGTGTGCTTAGTGTAGTAAAAGTTTTATTCTCTATGATAATAATACAACATATTCAAATGATACAAAGTGCAATTATATGACATACTGTTGCCAGGGCAAAAGTATGTATAAAGTACATGTAAATCCAAAGAAATACAATATGGAATATCCATAGAAATACAAAGACAGCTTGTTTATGTCAATGAAAAGTAAATAATCCTTCAAAAGAAAATTTAAAATCATGGTAATATACACTGTAACTGGATACCATAAAAATGTTGAAAAATGAGAAACACTCCTTACCAACATCTAGCAGGAATACATCATTATAACAATGGGAATCATCCCATCCACCAAAAACAATTGCTTTATCTGCATCATAAAGTTCAAATGAATGTCTAAAAACACAACATCAAATTAAAATACAGTATCTATTCTAGTCTAATTTAACCATTCTCAGTGTCACAGATAAGTACACTTAATAACAAGCACAATTGTCCCGGATTAATTAACCTAGAAATTAATAATTTGAGTCAATGGTCAAGAGAAACCTGGTATGATCACTTTTTACAAAAACATACCCAGAGCATGGTGGAGGTTGTTCACCACTGACAGTTGGCTCACACCAACTACTTGTTTCTACAAAAGACAAATATGGTACAGTGACAGTACATTCTAACATTTTTTTAATACTTAGTTATTAGAGAAGAAGAGCTGATGAGATAAAGATACTGACAAGCTGTATCCAAATACCGGTAGGAATTGGAAATTTAAGGATTTGCATCTGATAACGGTATGTATAGTAAATCATTTACTATGGCTTGCCAAATCAGATACAGATCAGCTGCTCATAATTTATCCATCAAAAAAAAAAACTGGAAAAAAATTCCCATGTCTTTTTTTGTGATGCAAAATAGCTTTATTGAGTGTGCAATTTAACCAATCAAACACATTCAATTTACAGTGTATATGAAATATAGAGTATGTTATTTTATAATGCTACCGTACTTCAAACCATTAATGGGCAACATTCATTGATGGAAGGAAAGAGTTTTGAGTTAAATCTTTGAGTATGACAAATTCTTCCCTTGATAAATAAGGTAAATAATAAAAGATGTCCTCTCATGTCAAAAAGTTAGCAAATACAAATGAGCTACATGTACCATTAGAAGAACAAATCAAATGGAGATTTCAATCCAATGAAGGTTTTAACCCATTGTCTGCACGGGGTTCCCACTGTGCAAGTAAAATTGTCCAGTGACTGTTTGCAAGTTTCAGCTGTATTGTACATGGGAACAAACAACAACAATTGTTTTATAGTTGTTTATGTACTTAGAAGTTGGTTAGAATTTCGTTTGTTGGAATAGGTTACATTGTAGGTACTGTACCTGGGTTGAAGGTATATACAGTATTACTACAAATTCCTGGATGATTGTAACCATTAGGATAAACCCCACCAAGTACAATAAGTTCTCCTTGGAATAATACTGTTGAATGATACGCTCTTTCTGGTGCTAGTCCAATAGCCTGTTTCAAAAGAGAAAGGCACAGAAATACAGTTTAATAAGAATTAGTAAAAATATCCATGTATCTTCAGACAGAATAAAATACTTAACAGATACAACTAAGAGTGAACATCTACCTTACAAGTCACATGGGTGAAAAAAGGTATACCAAACAAGGCAAAATGTGAGAAGAAAAGCTGAATTATTATTTTAGCTACAGTACCAGTCTGTATATAGACTGTATGATACTGTACTACAGTACAATGATGTTCAAACAGCATTGTAAATATTGGTTTGGCTAAAATTTGCAAATTGCATACAATTGCCATTAAAGTTATACCTTTATATTTTTCCATTCCCATGTTTGTAAATCTAACACATTTACATCTTTAACCCAGTGCCTTCTTTTGCAACCACCATAGACATAGATAACATTCTTTATGGGATCATATGTAGAAGAGTGACCCATTCGGCGGTTAGCCGGGGGCTGCTTTACTTCAGTTTTCCATGTTTTCATCCCTAAATATGTAGCATTTTAGACAAAGTGTAATACATAACTTAAAAGGAAATGATGTGTATCGTGTAATTCTTAAACCATACCACAATCGAAAATACATAGTGAATCTTTGACCATTTCATAATCCTCTCCTTGTCCTCCAATAACCACAACTTGATTGCCACTGATGACTGATGCTGTATGTCCCCAGCGACTGGATGGACCTAGGTTGAAAAGATTAAAGGTTTATTGAAAATCTTGAAAGCACAGGAGAGGAGAGATCAACTGAACTTTACCCTCTCCTTTCAGGACCAGACAAAGTGAAATTGTCTTGCATTAAGAAATGAGTATGCTAACTACACTCATTAACCTGTGCAACTTGGGACAGCCGTAACCGTGCACTTTACTCTTTCTAACATCATACAATTTTACTTGTCAGGGGAAAACTTCTTGCCATCATTCGGTTAGCCAGAGGAAATGCTACAGTACTACAACAAAATGCTGCAATAAGGGAAAGGTAAAACAGGGTTATTCCCAGGTGGTCAGTTATTAAAATACTAACTGTAGCCAACTGGGTTTAGTGTTGAAGCTTCTGGGTTTGTTAACATTAATTATAATAACTACCTTTTAACCCTACTACAATTTGCATCTTAAAGAACCATACTGTTCAGAAGTAACCTAATATTCCAATCACATCTGGAATGTTCTTGGACACATTCAGGAACATGCTCCTGAAAAACTCAAAGTGTACAAGAATGTGTTCTCTACAGGTTCGGGAACATGTTCCTGAATGTGTTGGGAGAAATTTAGGGGATGCATCCCAGAATGCATTTTGGAACATATTCTGAATTGTGTTCAGAACATACTTTTTATTAAGTTACCTCTACACATTACTATACTCAAAGTTGGTAAAACACAGTTTTTATACCGGTACTTACAAGTAATCTTATCTTTACTGGTCACCTCAGGTAAAACTTGTTCAGTTATTGACTGAACTTCTGAATGCGGTGAAGGTACTGGAGTAAGCTCTGTGATACAATTATCACATGGTTTCATTAAAGAAGCAAGTGAGGATGCCTTAACATGGTGGTTGTTGTTCCAGTCAAGTGAGGTTTTCTTTCGTTTTTTGCTAGTTCTAAAAAAATTATTACTAAGTCATTAATTTATTCCCTTGACAAATTAACTCATCTGGTGCTAGATTGAGTGAAAGAATAAAATAAGGTGCACTAGGCAACATTATCCCAGAAAACGTTACTGGCCAGACAGTAACCCTGATAAATGCTTTTAAAAGTAAAACCAAACAATCTGGCATTAGCCAGAGTAAAATCTGTTACAAGTGGCCATTTGCAGCTGGCACTGTGCCACATATGTTAATCATTTAATCCAATTTCCTAGCAGGGGTCTGTCTTAGTCTATCTTGCAGGGGTCTTTATTATTTTATATAAGCTAACACCAGATGACTTTACTTCCGAAGGGAAGACCTTCACTGCAAATGGGTTAAAACTACCTCACTAACTGAATTACCAGCAACCGCATCCTAGTAGGAATTGATATTGCATTTTATATTATGATAAATTAATTTATAATAGTTTTTTTTTACTAAGTTGTTATAAACACTGCAGAAATGCTTGCTATGTAGGCTATAAAGATTGAAGTGGTTAAAGACAACAAAGCAAAATCAGTTGGGTATGTACCTGCTTAACCCTTAACTTCCTAGGATTCCTCACTTGATAAATAAATCAACTCTTTCTGATAGATTCAGATTCTCTGTAACAAAGCGAGCTTACAGTCTCCCCCATATCTACTCAGGATTTTACTCAGGAAAACCTCCTGTCATCAATGGATTAATTCAAATTGGCATTGCACACTTTTGGTTGCTTCTGTAGGTGGAGATTACAGTACTGGGCTGAGTTGTTCAAAGGTGGATTAAAGCTAACCCAGGGTTAAATGTTGAGTGCTGTTTTAGTTTACAGAGTTAGAATCCTCAATTTTTGTTAAAAATTCACACCATAACACTTGAACCAATCTACAAGAGTTCTGTTAAAAAGCAACAAGGTTTCAACAAAGCAGGCAGCAACAATGTTGCTTCTCAACTTTTCATTAACCCAGGGTTCAGTTACCTAACTTTGAACAACTGGCCCCTGGTATATGGATAAAATCATTTGCTCTGGCCAGAACTGCAACACTGGTTTTATATATATATTTTCAAATACCTTTTTGTTGCAATCTTTGAAATAAATGACAGAAAGTTTATTATTTCACAATATTTTGGAGCCATACCTGCATTAATTTCAAGATATTGAAAATAATGCCACCATGGTATGAAATGTAACTGTGAAACAATAAAATTGGTATTGCTATCATTTTTTTCAAATGTATTTTATGAATTTGTTTTATTCCTGTTCTTAATATTTTTTACAAATTATGTACATACTTGTTACTGATCTTATTAATTCTTTTTGTTGGTTGTTGACATGTTACACTGAACTTTTGAAGTAAAGCTGGTTCATCTGATAACCTAACAACTAGTTGCTTGGTTTCAATCTGTCGCAGTAATTTTTCTGGGGTGATGTGAAATGAATCATCTAAACAGGTTTTTTTAGTTCCATCCACAATGGTCAAACGTAGTTTGGCCATCTTGTCCTGAAACAAAGCAACATGTGTCTACATGTGTGGTTCCAGAAAATATCTATACACCCCACAGGTCACTGGAAATTTCAAGGGGGTGAGGGTTAAAAGGCTAAAATTTTCAAGGGGTGAGGTCATGATCAGCTTAAGGCAAGGGAACTAATCACTATACCGCCAACCCCCCGATAAAAGTATGTCAAATATTCTAATGTTTTGACAACAATATTTTTAAAATTTTCCAACCTAGAGCCATCCAGGCACTGGGATCATACAGCATCAGTTATCAATAGGGATCTAATTGTTATTATGGATATTTTCTACAACCATATATTGAGAATATATATATTGTATAAACACAAAAATGAATGCATAAAATTAACCATGGGCCATCAAGCCAGCCATAATGGCATATTTTACTTATTCAGGGAAAACTTCTGCTGACAATGGGTTAACCGATTACCTATGGGGATTTTCCCTGGGTTAGTTAAATTGTCTAGTGTTTTGCAGCTGGTACTGCAGTGCATAGGTTATATAAAGGAAAAACAAACTAAAATTAGCTATATTTTATCTAACTGCCTTTAACAACAACCTTGAAATTCAACAACTTTCAACCCTATTTTCCTGATAAAGGGAGCTATTTTTCAGCCTCAAAATTACTAGGGAAACAAACCTTTTCATGTAAAACATAACTTCTTGACAAAAAATCTCCTGGCCATCGTGGCTGATAACAGGCTGAACGGGCATAGTTGTCGAGGTAACCAATCAAGAAAGGTAATGTTCTATCTAGGCAGACTTCAATTGCTATTCTTGACCTGTATCCAAAGCTTGTGCATTTCCCCAAACGGAAGATGATAATTTGTTGAGGTAATGGTAAACCGAAGTGGCATTGGAAAATTTTACCATGAGATTTACTGAAAAGGAAAAATTATCATCAAACTAAATATACTGTATATAAATATACATATACTGTATATAAAATAAACGAAGTACTATGCAAGTGCTGATTGACCTGTTAGCATGTTTATATCAGAGGATATAAACATGGTTTTTTTATACACTTTTTTCCACTGTGGGATAACTTTTAAAATTTCAATATTTTTAGCCTGATATTTAATAAGAAATTTTTTTAAAAAATTTTTTAAAAATCTGTGTGTAATGTATATTCTGATATAAACATTTGGGATGTTGGTTGACATTCAAAAAGTTAAAAAACACTTGCCTGTGTGTGTTTGTGTGTGTGTTTGTGTGTGTGTTTGTGTGTGTGTTTGTGTGTGTGTGTTTACGCATGTATGTATGTATATTTATATAGATATGTGTATGTTTATGTTTATGAATATGTAAAC
>JAOBAZ010249506.1:0-16243 GCA_026546875.1 Pteroeides caledonicum
CGCTTGTGTAGACCTCGCCTAAAGGCTCGGCCATACAAGCAAAAAAAGAACTCGACCAATATCCTCCTGTACGGACCTCTCGCTCAGTCAACATATATTTAATGACTATATATCGAGCTCACTGAATTGTCCATATCCCTCATTAACTATTAAACTATAGTAAGATCCTCTCACACAGACATGAACTTCTGTCCTTTTCATTTAATTATGGTCAGTAGATCAGATGATCTGGAAGATCAATAAATATTGAATAGAACCCTTTATCTACGTTATTGTCTGGCTTATGTAAGTTTTTGCCTTTTCGTAATCACGTGCCTATTGAATATTGAGGTAAGCAACCAATAAAAATGATTCGGAAAAGCAATCACTCGTGAGTTTGAACAATACAAATTTAAAGCACTGCTATTGGTTGATCACTCCAAAATACAATTGGCACGTGATAAAGAGGGTGAACAAACCTTCAAGGTTTAAGACCATCTACTCTACTGACTATGATTTAATGGCAGTCATAGGAAGTGCTTTCTTGGTTTAGAAAATATATAGAGAAATTCAACCTGTTAATATAAAATTGTTGCAAAGTAATATATTTAAACTTCCGCTCGAGTCAGCATCGCAGCGTATATTATTCATAGTATATTTTTAAATAGTTAAATATTATAACCATAGATTTAAGAGCAAAAGAAGCTATTAAAATATGATTTTTTTATCCAGTTGCTTGGAAGTAGTTAAAGATTGTGTCAACCGTAATGCTTTGCGCGCTCAAATCTACCTCACGGCGATTTTAATGGCCGAGAAAATAAGATTTCAGTTTGAAATACATATACGTAAAATCCCAACCATCCTAAGGATATATAGAGGATAGATATTACACGGTTGCCATAAGATATGGATTTTATGTTCGAGTGGTAAGAACAGAGTGGTGAAATATAGTTCTTGCCACGAGAACATAAAATCGACATCTTCCAGCGAACGTGTAATGTTCTGTTTATTATATGGACTTATTTATAGTAATACAAATGCACAACTAACCTTAATCATTAATTGTAAACAGTCTAAAACATAACAATGGTCAATAGCTTCAAAATAGCTTATAGCTAAATATAAATTAAACAACAAACCGCGCGAAAGTGTTAGTGTTCTTTATTGCTTCTGGCTTGACTCTGAAGAATCTGTTGTTACGATGCTTCTTCAATCCTTGAACTTGAAGCCATTTGTAAAACAGCGAAAAAGGCGGGAAATTTTGTGTCACTCCTAAGCATTATATACGGAAAATACGCCACTCAAATCCAGGTGTAGTGGCGTATGAGTATAAAATCACAAAATATTTTTCGTTACCATTTGTTGTTATTGAATCACTTTCCCAGGTAAGCAATAACAACTGAAACTGGATTTAAAGCATGTTAAGTAAGAAAAATCAGCAGAGAGGGACTTTACCGAATATTGTTTTCCATATCAGTATGCTTATTCTTACTTAACATCTCTTAAGCGTTGCATGAGAAATTACACACGTGTATAACAGAGGTTTTGGTGGCTTAACTTTCAGTATTTTGTATCCCAAGAGAAGGAAGTTTATACGAGGAACAATTTGAGCGATTAAAGAATACTAGTCGATCTTTAAATGTTAATTTACGTGCTATAGTGAACGTTACCATGATTTTAAAAATAATTCAAAAGGTAAAAGATAATATGACGTCACACGAATGTGAAAAATCGACTAAATTTAAAGGATTTGTTAACAATAGCCGACTTAAGTCTTCTTATAAAGGGGCGAATCAAATTACAGTCATTGGAATGCATGGCCTGGAAAATCAATAAAAACTCAAGAGAACTCGTTAGCTATATATTAATCCAGGTTTATGCAAGTTTGTGCGCCTTTGTGATGGCGATTAGCCAATGTTTTAAATCCTTGTTCAATCTCAAATATTGAACTAATTTACCGAGCCATTTCTGCTGGTTGTTTCCCTTCATTTTCGAGCTTCCAGTCCCCCTAATAACTGTGATCATAGAAACTACGAGATCATTATGTGATCGTAGAAACTACGAGAATCAAACAGTGAAGAGTTGGGTAAAGACATATTCGTCCCCCCATCACAAAAAGTATTAGGACATGTGCGAATCCCCTGCAGAACTGACCTGATATTTAAATTCTAATATAGCGTATAAGCTAATGGAATATATGCCAATTCATAGTAGCGACTATGCACCCAAATGGCGCGTTCTGCGTCGCGATAAAATTTTCTTTTCAATAGAATGCTATTGAAGTGGAAGTTTTATCCGAACGTCGAGAACGCGTCATTTGGATGCACATTAGAAACTATAAATTGGTTCAATTTTCAACATCAGCTGCCGACGAAAAAAGGTTGTCGTATAGAAGTAAGAACGGTATTAATTCCGGACAATCCCAAACAACGTTCAACAAATGCTCTCCAAGAGCGATGATAACAAACAAAAAAATTAGATGACAAATTTGTATTTAATACCTGCTTTAACCAATTTATAAATATATATATATGTTGCACTGTAGCGCCCAATAACGTCAATATTCGAAATAAACAGTATTAATAGAAAATACAGAGTCGCATAGTATATACATGTAAATATTAATTATCTCTTACAAATCGTCACAAAAACAATGACGTAATATTAACATAATTTTTTTTACAAAACATCTATTATCACACCAGTGAGGTGTTACCCGATTTTGTTTACAAAGACAACAGTTTAGCTAAAACGTTATTTCCAACTACGCCACTGTCGACGCAGGTACGTAACTGGGAACAGTTGCAATATCTATTTTTCTCACAATTTAAAATAATTAAAACCTTAATATAATTTCAATCAATTTTGCGGACTTCTGATTGACTGAGAACTCTAGTATTAAGTTTTAATTCGTTTTACAATGGGTATTAAAAAAAAAAATACCACATGTGGTATTTTTTTCTTAATACCACATTATGAATACTATGGTTTCAAAACTTGGTAAAATTGATTGAAATTGTATTAAATAGGAAATCACACTTGTTCTCAAACTAATAATTCATTATTGCACGAGACCCGGTGCTATTATGAATTATTTCGGCAAACACGCAAGCGATTTTTCATTGATTCATCTCGAACCGTGTAATTTCCTATACAAATTAAACCATATTCTCGTGATAAAATAACAGTCCGGCAAAAGGTGTACAACTCTATATCAGAAAAAAGAAGCACTTAGAATCTTTATTACCAATGAACCCTTTGTTTTTTTGTAATGATTCAAAACGCTTCGATTTGGTTTCCTGGACTTGGACCGTTTTACTTATACTGCCCTTTTTAGTGTTCCAGGTTATTATCTTTAGTTGAGCGAAACAAACGCAATTAAGAATTCTCTTAAATAGCTTTTAAAGAAGTCGAGCACTTATTTTTATATATCTCAAAATTAAATGATCAAATCAAAGAAAGCTAAATTTATTTCACGTGAGCACACTTTTACAGTCGAATCACTTTGGGGGCATTCGTTGTATTAACTTAAATGATCATACTTTGTAACTTCGTGTCATACTGCCCAAACCCTTACGAAAATTCCGCGTGTTGTGTTTCAAACTTATGATTCGTATGTGATGATCACATACAGTACGACTCGCATGTGAAATTGGAAAGTAATAGGTCGGGAATTTTCGCAATGGCTGTTTATTATTCTATTACATATGTTTATACTATAGATATATACATAATAACATTTCGTACAGAGCATGTCTTGCAAAAGTTAGAATATTTATTTCGTAATATTGTAACTTAACTGCAAGGCCCGGCATTTTTCTTTAATCTATTCTATACTTATATTACCTATTATATTTATACCAGATCATATTCGTCAGGAGGCCAATTCCATTTTTCAAATCAAAGTTTTGTATTTAAGTTTTTTATCGTCAATACCCTTCAAAATTGAAAATGCCAATTACGTATACATTCGGCACCATAAAAATATATCCAATAAGAATAATTATAAATATACCGGTATAATATCATAAACTTAGCATATACCGTTTAAAATTTTATATTACATCCTGTAGTCGTTAATTCATTTAATTTCATCTTCCGTAACCGAAACAAACTGGGAAGCCATTTTGTTTTGTTTGTGTCTCGGAATAGTATTGGATATTCCGAGCCAGAGTAACCAATCAAAAAGTACTATCCCGACTTTGAATATATGCTAATTGAAATACCGTACTTATAGTTCTCATGAAATATTGTTTGTTAAAATACGTTTAAATAAGTTTTTGTCGCACAAAGTTCTTTGGTTTAATCTTTGTACAACTGGTGCGTCGCTGTATTATTAGTATAAATACAACGGCGCGCTCTGATTGCTCAACCTACAGTACCGTAGCTCAGATTCTTATGCGATAATCCCGAAATGAGTAATGCTGCTCAATTTCTCGATACGACCAACAAAGAAGTACATTTATTTGATATTATTGTGTTTCTTTAGTTTTGCAAATAATCGCCTGTAGTATCCATACTAAAACAATTATTCGCCTTGGGCCCGGTGAATACCCATGAATAGCAAGATTCAGATTTGACTTCCACTAATGCCTTCCCAGAGTTATATTTCTTATCTGATTGGCTAATCGCATGCATTAAGCCCGTATGTTGGTTAATGGTCCCTAAATGGTAGTGGTAGTGGTAGTCAAATCTGAATCCCTGTAATAATAACCTCGACTTCGTCTCGGTTATTTTTCGTCGATACTTACCTCGCGCTTGGCAAATAATTGTCAAATATAGGTACTGCAGTGTTACTCAACTGTTCTCAGCCTTTACAATTCTAACTAACTGCACTGTTCTCAGCCTTTAAAATTCCATAATTTTGTCATATATACTGTCTGCTTAATAAACATGCAATGTAATTCTAACATAAGATAATTAAAGAGTCTATGACATGAAATGTTTTATTGGGTTTCTTAATAAAATAGGGGTTCAGCTATTCATTCTGTTATTTTGTTTATCTTGGTTTGCTTTTCTTCGCAAGCAATAAGTCATAAACAAACATTATTAGTGCGAAATTATTCGCGCCGCTATGACGTCACAAATATGAATTAATTTTAATACACAATCATATCCTAGAATTAAAAGTATTCTCGAAAGAATTGTAATGCTGATACTCATGATTCAGTAACCATCATTTCGAAAAATCGCTCAAGAGCCACCATAAACAAACGCTTGCTTCCCATTTATGACGTCGAAACTCGTCCCCAGGAACTATTATATTTTTCGCATTGACATGGCTCAATTTTCGGACTTTGTAATGGATTTTCCCAACGAAATGCTTGCCGAAAAACAGTAATATTTTGAGATTGTCATCACTGAATGGTGATCTAACGGAATATCCCCAAAACGTTTTTATGTAATGGGCACTTTGAGAAACCAATAAAAAATGCCGATAACTTGGCAATATAAATAACACACACATCTACCCAATCTATATACAAAATATTTAACGCATGTCTATGCAAGCGTACATATGTTAGTCTTTCTTGTACTCCTGCAGACAACCTTTCTTACAGGTTTCTGGATGAAGGTTAAGAACAACATCATTAATATTGTGCTTACACGTCGACATGGCAATCCCAAGCTGGCCCAGGTAATACGTTGTCATGATGAGACCTTTGCGATAAATGATCGGCGAATAAAACTTATCAATAGCAATCAAGGTATCAGAAAAAGCGAACAACAAAGCTCCACCACAAGCACACATGTTGTTCCATTTCCATAACTCATCGATCTGTAGCCGTGTTATGGCGCGCCAACACATACTCATAATCAGCACTGTGTAAATGGCACAAAAAACAAGCATGATACCTTTCAAACTTGGAAACAAGAACCAGAACAAGACCGCACCATACGTACCACACACCATACCAGTCTTCCAGCTTAACGGACGGAGACCAAATGCATGGACATAAATCATTTGGGCAATACCAAACGCAACCATAGAATGAATAAAAAGACGCGGCTTCCACACCATAAGGGCATCACCCAAACACGAGAATATCATGCCAATGAAAACAGATCGATTGTAACGGTGTTCTGATTTGAAACTTACCCCTTGCATAGCAATGAATACACAGAGGCAAACAATAGGAAGACATTTCAGGATGGCAGTAAAGAAGGACGGGTGTTCAAGGCCAGCCACGAAGTAAATACAAGCTGCTTTGGCAAAGGGTACCAACTTAGGACCAATGCTTTTCAACTAAACAAAAAATGCAAGTTTAATCATGCGGCTGCTTTCATAAGCGCCTTTTACTACAGTGACCATTGCCTGGTACAAAACAGGGAATCCAATCGGGAATTTAGTTGCTCTTTATTTATACGAGACATTATTATACGAGGGCAGGAAAATCTGAATCAGTATTATTTTCAAGTGGTAATAAGAAGATTTTACAAACGAACTCAAAGAATGAATAAAATATTCCTTTTACCACGAGAAAATTATATCTTTGAGCCACCGCGTAATGTTCTTTTAATTAAATATGGTCAAAAATTAATTGTTACGTATGGTCAAAAATTAATTATTAGGCCTATATATGGTCAAAAATTAAAATAAACTCAATAACAAACGCGTTACATATTTTTTCATATTTCTCTAGTAATGGAAATAATATGGAAAATATGGAAAATATGAGTGTTTCAGCTTACAATAAAACACCCATGGCATTATAATAACATATGTTATTGACTAAGCATATTTTCCTTAAAGTTCAAATGCAATCAAAAAATCTTGTCCTAATCATGCTAAAGAAAGCAATAATTTAAGATCACTGATAAAATTTCAAAAAATATTTAATAGTTTCCAAGTTGTACGTGGAAATTGTACACATGATGACGTCGGGAATTGCCGTAATGCACGAAACCATATTTTGACACAAGTTTGTCACAATTGTCTTATTAAATACAAGTTTCTGGTTTCCAGAGTTTTATTCAGACGATCGCTGTTTCCATATACCGGTAATCGCTTGAACCTGTTCACTATTTTTGGCGAATGCACCGATTCATACGATCGGGACGATTACAAGAAAACCAGCTTGCGTACATGTAGATCATTTGGTAGAAAAATATTTAAGGGGTCACCAAACCGGAATTGAACTGTAATTAGCGGTCTCTGTTGCCATACCAACGGTTCTAACGGTTTTTCAATAAATACTTTCTTATTCCTAGCACGCTAAATGATAAGCAAAAGTCAATTTTAATCTTAATCTAAATTTGATCTAAATAACTTAATAATCATATTTTTAATCTAAGACAGGAATTGATTTTCTCAATTATAAAAATATACAGTGGAAAAATATTGTTTGTCGAATCAGAACAGAGAGTAACAAGGTAAAAAACACAAAAGGTTTAACAAACTTAAATTTAGCATACTAGAACAACTTTCATGTGTTTTTTTTCAACTCTATGTGTTTTATTACATGTAGCAAACAAGCATATTAGCACACAGGCTTTCAAAAGATTAAAGTCGATGACAATGGAGATCTCTAACCTTTTGCACCAACTCATTATGCATGAATACTGTGACGAAAAAACCTTGCACGTCGTAAACAAATTGAAATATCTCAACAACAAACTAAGAAAGTTAACGAAAAACTGTAAAATAACTTATAAAATCCATTTTAAGAGATCTTTCAGATTACACAATACTAGCAATAATTTTCGTTCCATTACACTTTGACATGTTAATGCTGTCAAGTTCGGGTATTATGCCTGGCAGGATGCACTGATCTCCTAGTACACTGGATAGATCTTTCTTGGCTATCAAAAGTAAAGCCAGAGTTAATGAAGTTCCAAGGACCAAGTTCAAAAGAAATGATGCACCACACAAACCCAAACAAAGTTCTGTTTGGGTAACCATGTACTTTAATGGTTAGAGCGACAGTTTTTATTTCATTCTAGATCAATTTTAGTGCTGTGAGCTGATAAGGATGCCAATGAGGTTGTCTTTTCCCTCTGTCCCAAGTCAATATTTTGAAATTTGAACCAAAATGACGGATTTGAGATCATGATGGGCAAAGTAAAATATCTCGAAAACAAAGAGAGATAAGACTAAATTGATTTAGAATAAAATCAAAGTACCGGTAGTTGTATTGCATGAATGAAATTCAAGCCTGCGTACAAAGGGCATTTGCAGGATGTGTTTGTGTTTTGTCCCTCCCTGTTCTTTTTCCAGTGCCTGAAATGCCTATTCAGTCAACGGTTTCATACATTTGACCTCAGATATATTTATATATATTTATATCAGAATTTGTCTACTTATGCACTATTCCCTGTTCATTACTTATGCACTTGCCCTGTATATGTGTCCAAAGTATATACTCTTTTAATTAAAAAGTACCCAGATGCAGCTGGCCAGCCAGTTAACAGATTTTACTCTACCTGCTGCCCAAGAGGAAACCCTCTGGACAGTGCCAATGGCCTTTGGTTATAAAACAAATGCTGAATATCTTATTATTTTTAATATTACACTCAAAACCCCAGGGGTTAAAAATAATGCTGCTTGAGTTGTATAAGCAATAATTACTATGCTGTATTTACAAGTAAACTGCATACATGTGTGTTCAAAGAAGTATACACTTCAAAACATAATTATAACAACAAAGCAATAAAACATACTTATAAAACTTAAAAAATTTAATTTTTTATTTACTCTATTTACTCTGTTGTGTAATTCTGGTTATTTATTATGCCTGATGTTTTATGTGATGTGTCAAGTCCAGCAGCCAAGTGATAACTATAGGAATCATAACTAAAGAAATGGATTTAAATGGCCAAAGTACAACAAGACTTTTTGATAATTACTTGATTAAATTTTACATATCTAATGTTGTAAATGTTCAATGTTTTTTCTGTTTTTCTAATAAGGATTCATGACTAGCATGAACATAATAACATGTGATAATAAATCAAATGTTATCACACAAATTTCAGAAACATACACGTTGATATATACATGTACATGGTTTAAATCTACTTAAGTACTCACAATGACACAAAAATTTCCTTATATGAAGAAAACACATACACACTTTATGGAAATAATTTTTTTAACACTGCTAGACTAGAGTTCATAACTGGATAAGTACAATTGTCTGGGAATCAGCAAAACTAGAAAACTAATAATTGTTTTAGTTTATTCACCACAAGAGCAAAGTAACTTTAGGGAAAGAGTTAAATTATCTTATTAAAAAAATATACATAACCTATAAAATAAATTAAGAATAATTTTAAATTAATATTGTAGACGAAAAAGTATTTGTGAAGTAAATTGAATTTTCACTTTCAGCATGACGAATAAATTATAGTTAAACAAGTTAAACTCAAAAAAACAACGCTAATACCTAGCCAAACATTAAAAAAATTGACTGTTTGCGTGTGACATGTGATGTTTAGTACTCACTCAATACAAAGTCAAAGAACGATTTTAATTTAACTACTGTGTTTATATACATACCTACAAGCAGATGGCCTAAAATATATCTAAATGTTTTCAAATTCAACCGAATAACAACTCAGAGAGAGACAAAACAACCAAAGCCAAAGGGGTATCATTAAAAACGTAAAATGAAAATATTCAAAATTCAACAACAGCATGTTCAAGAGTTCTCTGAGAAGAAAAGACGCTGCGTGGGCAATATGAAATACAAAACCAAAGAGTGAACGGGTCAAACACGCCATTATTTTCGCTAGAGCATCGATCATTTCACCGTTTGATTTTGTATATTAAAATTTTGATACAAAACAACTCCACACATGGCGACGTACTTACAACATCAACAGGATTAACCAATATCCTTAAAAATCGTTGTTCTGTGAATGGCAAGTGAGAATCTTCTTCTTCAAGAACGTATTGAAGGGAACTTTCACCATTCAGGTCTTCTACTTTTGACATAGATTTTGCCATGGTAGCTCTCAAACGGCGAACTCGAATACCAGTTAGTTGTACTTTGTACTGAACTGATGAAAGAAGTCGATATATTGCTAAGGCTGGTGACGTCACAACAATAATAACGCGTCACGCAGAGTCACGCGCACCGTCGAAACGCCTACATTCTGCCCACATTTGCCAATTGTTTTAAAATATTCAGCCCACGCAGCTAATTGTAAAGTAAAATCTAGTGCCATTTGGGCGCATTCCCAATAATGAGTCAATAGTTATCACCAAAAATACTCATCAGAACACAAGCACTGTGCATACGCGTATCCCGCTTATGGCGGCACATGGCATCGCCGTTGAGCGTTGAACTTTCCGAGCAAGCATTCAATATTTTAACGTATATAGTAATTTAATAGATTAATTTTAAATTTATTGGTCATGTGAAATCCTCTGGAAATGACGTTAGTGCAATTAGTATACGTGTTTAGTAAAAAACTATCAATTGGTCTGTCACATTTAATATCTGCACCCCTCTGTTAAGGAAAAAGTTCTGTTGACACTCTCACAGTCAATACCATTTCAACTTTTAATACGGCTACATTGCCAGCGTGGTCGCCTAACAACGCTGTGGGTTCAAATCTCCTTAAAGTACTACCATTTATAAAAAAAACATCTACCCGGTATATGTACCTGATACAATTTTGAATAGCTGACTAATATAATAATTTACAATTATTGAAGGAGGTTGAGAGTGATATGGAGATTTATCAAGCCAAAGTTTGTCGTTAGCAACTGAAGCCGAAGCTGAGGTTGATAACGACAAACTATCTATAATATATCATGCAAAAACCGAATTCGTTAATTGTTTTATTAATTATTAATTATTTAAAAGAATGAAAAATTACTCGCCTTTTATTTTACATTTCACATTGACATGACGTCATGACATGAGATACAACTTTTTCGTCAACGATGTGACCTCACGTTATGATCGTAACGTGAAAGAAAAAGTCGTATACCACGTTAGTACGTTGGACATGACGATTTCACATATATGGCTATTAGCCAATAATAAGCTATGAAATCTTAGCCATGAAAAATAATAAAATAGATTAACATATATACTCAAAGTCGGGATAGTACTTTTTAAGCCATTTGATTGGTTACTCTAGCTCGGAATAGCCAACACTATTCTGAGCTTTAGACAAAACAACATGGCTGCCCAGTTTGTTTCCTTCACAGAAAAAGAAATTGAATGAATTAGTGGGTATATATATTCTAAATAATGGTTTGAATGGTATATATGCTAAATCAATTATTCACCTGGACGTTACGCGTCTCGGTAGATATCCGCCACTATTCACCTCCACTTCGGTGAATAACTGTTAATAATTAAAGGTGACGTCCAGTCCGTTCCGCCAGTTTGTTTAAGACAGGTTGTTCGAAAAACAATCCAATATTAGTTATTACATGAAGTACCAAGCCCGAGATAATGATAATTTTTGACAGATAGTTACTAGTGACGAAGAATTTGAGTCGCATCTTCTTAAAATATCCATTTACTTGTTAAACACGCTACTTAAGTATTCAAATAAAATAATGTCGATGTCACGAATTGTATACAGGGAATTTGCATATTGAAAAAATGCATTTGTCTTTGAGATTGATAAATGAAATCACTTGAAACTTTGTATGTGTATACCATATATCTATGGTATATACACACAACTAAATGTAATAGCACTGTACAAGTTTTATGTTTGCCATGATGAACTGTGAGATTTATAACTCCATAAAATATAAATAACTTCATAGAATGCAATTGTTTATTTTCTCCTCGGTAATAACCTCTTGTAAGTTGTTAAGTGCATGAACAGATTAACAATGTCAGTTCAAATCTCTTAAAACAGTACGAACGTGAAAACAGTTGCTGGCCGAAGAGAAAATAAGCAATTGCGTTTTGCAAATAATCGAGTCTAAATTTAATATTTTATTATGGTAAACATAAAACCTGCATGCACAGTGTCTGACAATTCACTCTTTCGATAATTACGTCATGGATGGTTTTTGACCTGGGAGCCTCGCTGTCGTGAGTAAAAGACGTAATACGATTGGCTAACGTTTCATGGGAGCGAGGCTCCCAGGCCAAATGACGTAATTATCGAAAGGGTATATTAACTACATCTAGTTGTGTGTAATGCAATGTTTTGAGTGATAGCATTTATTATTTGTTAAATATATACGCAATTTTCCAATATGTAAACTCATTGTACACAACCAGTTCATGGTCATGATTTTTTTCAGGTCATCAATTTCGCGTTACACCGGTAACCGGAACCCGATTTCAAAAACCAAGAGCTCAGTAAGTCTTCAGTACCAGCGCGTGTCATTATTAATTTTGCTTCATCAATTGTGCACGGCTAACTACGTCGCATAAAGTACATGGAATACAAATAATTAGAAGGTATCTGCTGTTGTTATGTGTACAGTATTTGGCTGTAGCTAGTTCTTGTAGTATAATGATGTTTTCTCTCGGCATAGCTTAGATATCTTATATAAATTTAGAAAATAAGCCTATTTCACTCATTTTTTTTAACTTATTTACAATTATATCAAATGTTATAGTAAACCTTGGTATGAGTTAAGTCACCCAAAAATAACCATTGGGGCTAATCTAGTCGGATGACTTAAAAGGGCTAATCTAGTCGGTTGATCACTTAAAAGGGCTAATCTAGTCGGATGACGTAGAACCAAAACAAAGAAGCTTGCTCATTAACATTAGATTCGGCACATGAAACCTTGGAACGTGCCACAATCATGGTATAATGTCACGAAAACGATGCGCCAAAACGGCCGCGGTGGTACTGGAACCGATCACCGGAGATTTTTTCAGATCGAGCTCCGGTTACGGGAGCTATAGCCACTTAATGCTGTACCGGAGCTACAGCCCGTCATGTCTATGAAATGATTTCCGCAAAAATTACATGAATATATATTTTCAGCATCTTGCGTTGTTTTTTCTGAAGTATTTCCACAGAGTAGCTGTATCTATGAAATGATTTGCACCTAAATTACATGAATATATATTTTCCACATCTTGCGTTGTTTTTCCTGAAGTATTTCCACAGAGTAAATTTGTTGGCTGTATTTTGTGTAACTGTTATGCCACTATTCATAACAGATTCTGTTATGAACAACTGGTTTTAAGGTATGTTGTATTCTACTCAGTCTGTGCGAATTTGGCTTTTTCAGTATTTGATCTTTCCATAGTTGCTTTCGACGTTTATATTTATGGCATCAGCTACAACATTCATCCTAACGGTTTCACTTGGAAATACACAAGGTCATAAAGAGATCCTCCACTCTAAAAACAAATATGAACTAAATACATTTTAATGGAGTGAAAAAAAACTGTTGGCATTAAATTTGTCCAAACTGTATCCTTCACTTATAATTTGCTTTTAAAGTCCAGCCTCTAAATTCATTGCGGTCGCCATCTTGATTTTTGATGACGTAACTTGGTTCCTTCACTAGTTGATGACCTCCAATTTATAGTTGGTAAAGTATGACCATAGCACTTGTCATTGATCAGTCATTACTCAGTGAGTCTTAGGATGATCAAAATGGTATAATTAACGGGCGAAAACAATTAAGAAATTTGTCAAGCAACCATAATACGTCATCAAAAATCAAAATGGCGACCTTCATGCATTCAGAGGTTCAACTTTGAAAGTAAATTACAAATGAAGGATACACGGTTAAGACAAATTTAATGCAGATCTTTATTTCACTTCATTTAGACATGTTTAGTTAATATTTGTTTTTTAAAGTGGAGAATTCCTTTAAGTAGTCATTTAAATATCCATTCAAGCCATAAAATCTTGGGATTCTAATTATATCCGGAACAAAACATCGAGCACTGTATGGAACAATTTTCCCTGAGGTAAAAGAACTCTCGTTGACAATCACAACGGAGTTGTCTAACAATCTCAGATCACGATTGTGTCAAACGAATGGAACATGTGGCGTTTAAGACCTCCATCATCCGACAAAAGATTAACACCTCTAAAATCATTTAACGGCAGAAGTAAACACATGAAGTTCAAACCCGTGAAGAAGTTTGCTTTCGGTATTTCGGTGTACTTTAGTCCCGCCACTACGGCCACGGCTTTATCTCTGCCAGACGTTGTTATTCGACGCACACACTGAAAACAGCTTGCACTCGTGCCACACCTAGCCTCCTCCGCAGGCCTCTTCTTTGGGTTTAAACGCGCGTTCGGCTTTGGGCTCACGCGCGTGGGGCTCATGCCACACCAAGAAACACAAGTAATGATTCAGTCAACTGTTTGACAATTACATGTATGCCCCTATCAATGTTAATCCCGCGGGGGCAGGGGCGGGCAATGGGTGGGGACCACTTGACAAGAAACCAGGTCCCGTGCGTGGGGGTTTTGAAGTCACTACATTGCCCGATGGTGGGGACATTTGAAATCTTATTTCTCGACGATTTCCTCTCCCGGGAAGTTTGCTTTCAATCTAGTACTCGTCTCCAGGCAAGTCGCGCACGTTCACGTTACTGGCACGTCAATCCCGCTCAAAAATGGGCCTGTCTGGGAGGGAACAAAGGTATTTACAACATCCTTTTGAATAAATAATGTTTTTTATAAGACATCAAGTGTCATCTTCAAAATAGAATTTAATATCGCACTACTGTGTGTTACAATTGCGGCATATTTAGACATGAATATTAATACAATACAGCATTCAGCGTGATTTTAAATTTCTACCCAACTACAATGACAACTTCACCCTCCGGCGATAGTCGGGATTTTAACATATGCGAACTTTCCCAGGGCGGGGAATTTTGCTTGTTTCAGTGTTGACACTTGTTGTTGTCTCTCGAGCATGGATTTTGACATTTTTTTTGAACATATCAAAATCCCCACCCATTGCCCGCCCCCTGTCCCCGCGGGATTGACATTGATCGGTGCATTACTGCAACTACAAGTTGCAAACCAATACATTCAATACGTCATTTTGTCTCATTGACTAAATGAGCTTTGTGATACTTCATGTTGTATAAATAACGTGAATCAAAATAAAAGATGTAAACAAAGCTCGCGCATGCTTAGAAGTTTAAACTTAAGGTGCTTTTCTATCAAGTTAATGTCAATATTTTTTCAGTCTAAAAAAGATTATCCTGGTTTCAGTTTTCTTATCTAATTCGGATTTCAGGGATATATGGTGTATACATCCCGCGGTAAATCAAGGAAAACGAGCTCGAAACGTAAATTAACGTGTTTTTCTATCAAATTAATGACATTTTTTTTTCAGTCTAAAAAAATTATCCTGGATCCTTTTATTTCAACAATGTTTGAATAAAGTTTAAGGTACTGTTACACGCTGCAGCGTTTTGGTGAAAATATTTTTGGGCAAAATTAGTTGTGCAACACACGTTGCGTGGACGGATGTTACACAATGAATGGAACTTATCGAAATTTGTTTCAGGAAGTAGAGCTAAATGCAACTTAGGCCTTATTGTGAGCCAATCACAGCAATTGTACTATTTCCCTCAACAAGACTAGCATCGCTGTGATTGGCCGGACACTATTTCGGGCGATCGTAGTGATCATATGGAAACTGGGCATTAGTAAGCAGCTTGCAACTTTAAAAAAATTTGTTGCAGGTTGCACGAAGAGGTGTTTGTACGCTAAAAAACGTTTGCAACACAAGTAGCATTAAAAATCGCGTAACGTGTGCCTTAATAGAAGATCAAGGCAGTTGTTGGGTACAATAATTCATGAGTGCTTATAGGATCTCACATACTTTGAAATTCAAGTATACTGTGGAGGTACTTAAGAATTAAGAATAGCTCAAGGTACTTCAAGAAAGTATTGGGGAGTGTTTATGGTGCAATATTTTCTTTAAAATGTTTTGTGTTGAAATCATTTAGTCAAGTGGGGTATTTTCTTTTAGACGCCCTGTTGACAGTTTTATTTCAAAACTGACAGTAGAAGCTGAGTGGTCGGATTTAAATCTGATGTAACATTCTCAAATTTCAGCCAATTAAGCGCAACAAGTTAACAGGGTCACAAAGACAGCTCTTAATTACAACCACGTGTGATTGTTCTGTACAAGTCGCTGCGTCTGTGGTTTATCGCTTTCTTTCGTTAGTTGTTCTTTATTACTTTTGATGGGAAGGTTGGTGATGTTATAGTTCTACTTTCGCTGATATTCTATTAATAAAAATGAAGCGGGCGAATATAATGCCTAACTCAAGGTTCAATATTGTCCTATCGAATTAGTAATCAGATAAGTTATACATTTTGCCTATATAGATCG
>JAOBAZ010249617.1:0-16234 GCA_026546875.1 Pteroeides caledonicum
TATATTATATATGTATATATTATATATATAGTACATATAATATATATATTATAAATATATACATATATATATATAAATATATATATATATATATATATATATAAATAAATGGCGTGGAATTATAGATTGTTGTCTAACAAGTATGAATTTTGGTTGCGGTATAGGACACACAAAAAAGTTACAAATTTAGTTTTGAGTTGTTATTTGTACTTTGTAGTATAGGATACACAAGTGGTTAAAGTTGTGGTATAGGACACAAAACAAGATTAACGAGTTGTTAGGACGCACAACAGGTTTGGGTATAAAGCACAATTGGTTTCTGACTCTCTGGGGTAAACCAACAAAATCGTGGGTCAGTAAAACCAAGACCTATAAAATGAAATATGATTGAAGGTTATAAACATGACTTAACAAATCAGTGTTGTGTTCAAAGAATTTGAATTGCAATAAAGCTTTGAATTATAATGAAGTACTGATCCACTACACTTGACATAATTATAATAGCCGGCAAAATATAAGGTCCAGTCTACCTCAACGATCCACGACACAAAAATAAAAAGACACAAATCAAAATCTGAAACATGTCACTAGACTTGTCTAGTGACTAAGAATGAATACAAATGTCGCATAGCATCAACACAATAGTTTGAATATAGTGATAGTCAGAAACACGCACGAAACAGTAAAATATAGCCATAGTGATAAAGGGACACAAATCAAAATTGATAAATTGACGAATGTGTTACGCTATGATGATACCGCTAGACTAGTAACTAGGTAATAAGATAATAGGCAAAATATAACGTCCATTTAGCGGGCCACAAGCAAAATGACATGTGTGACATTGTGCTGTGTTGAAACGTGAAACATGATGATGACGATACCACTAGTAACCGCATAATAGGTAGTAAATAAGTAATAATAGGCAAAATACAATATATCCACTTACCTGGATTAGTGAATTTATCTTTGAATTTGATCTTCAAGCGAGATTTCTTTCATTGATCTTTGACGATGCAGCGCCCAAAAGGACAAGTGTGCCGTTTTAATACAAATCAGATCGTTCAAAAAGTAACTTCGGTAGTAAAAGTGCTCCTGGTTGCTCCCAAATTGCCCTTTATTCCTCCTATGCCTACTTGTGAGACATTATTTTTGTGACGTCATTTGTTCTCCAAGGATCATATAGTCACGAATTTAGCCCTCTGACATTGCGTTTAGGTTGCTATGCAACTAAACAGAAAAGCCATCATAACTTGGGAATAAATCATGAAGCAATAAACTGTAAAGGAAGTTAATATATATAGTTTTAAGGCTTTTTTATTAGCGAGAAAATCAGTTTTTTTTTGTTGTGGCATTTTAAAGGTTACGTTCAGTCCCTTACGCGCATGTCCACCAGTTTGTTTACGACAGGTTGTCAAAAAAAGCAATCCGTTATTAGTATATTACATGAAGTACAAAGCTGTAGATATATTTTAAGCTACAGATATCTGTTTTACGTTCATTCATAAAAAGCTTGTTCCTACACATACAATTTCTCAACATCTTCGATACAAAGTTCCATAACATCAGTAGCTTGCGTGTGATCTGCCTAATTTTAATAAAGAGCTTGCGTAAATAATAAAATAGGGCGGTCCAAAACAAGATGCTTCAAAGTTTACCAACACTCAACTCAAACCTGTCAGACTGGCATTCACGTACATAACTGTCTGGGCACAAAGAAAATTGGTAAGACCGGAACCAGTCGAGTACCTTGCCTTCACTGCCCTGCTTAATCTTTCAACTAAGATAGTATGGTATACGGTATCAAACGCAGCACTTAGATCGAGGAACACCAAAAGTGAAACGTGTTGCTTGAGTAAGTTTGATCAAACACCGCTTTTTCCTTTAGCTTAGATATAAACATTAAGTTATGGACAGGTCTAAAATTTGTAAATATGAACTCTAAAATAAGTAACAGCCGTACCGGAGCCTTCAAGTCAGAAAATTGTTCAGTTCTTAATGAATTATTAATGATCACAGTGATAACCGGCAGAAGTGAATCACATTTACTGACAAACTGTGAAGGCATAGGCTCAAATGAGCACAATACTGTAACATTGCTGTAAAGTTAAAAAATATCTCAGTCTCAGTAATTAACTTACTGATTGAGATGGAGCTGCAACCCTACCCGGGCAGGAAGCTTCACCTTGTCTTCCACAGTCATCCATTTGCTTTTCACGTCGACCGCATTTTTGGATTTTGGTTAGTTGAATAAGCTGGATGTAACAGGCGGAGATGTACCGCTGGTAGGACTGGGGATCTGCTGCCACTCCCCTTTTACAAAGGGTGAGTCTGAGTGGTTGATGAGATTTATTGCAAAACAATAACGTATCTAATGTTGATTGTTTTTGCCAAAGTTACAAGCGCCGCCCGCAAACGGCCATGTAACAGTTACTTGTGTGAAATCCTATCTAATGTTACGCTTAACTTGTTATATTATCTCATATGTCAAATCATGTGAAATTCTTTCTCAAGTAATATTTTACAGGTGAATCGTGTGGTTTTACCCAGCGCTCTCACTAATTTCCATAAGTTAGTTGCTACTGGGGAGGGGTGTTTAGAAGTATGACCACAATGAACTTTTGAAAAGAATGCATAATTTCTCATTATAACTAATACCACGCCCCATAAAAACAGCACTATTTAAGCAAATTTGCTTAAAAAGTGAGAACAGTTGTTTTACCTCACGTAATTTCACATGATCTGAACTTCGGGGAAGTTGGGGCGCATCTTTGTTTAATATATGCATGAGACAGGGCACTCACTTGTGGGATTAAACAAGCGCATGCGCCATTCATGTTGTTGAATGAAAACACGCGGACGCGTCATTAGCATCGGTACTTCCTGTTTTAAGTTCCACATATAGAACGAAACCTCCAGCGGCGGATCTAGACCTCAGTCAGAATAAATTACACAATTCACTGGTGGAAATTTAAAATTCAAAATATCTGGATAAAGATCTGATTGGTTAAACAGTTCCAAAGAATATAAATCCTACCAATGTGATCCTTCTTCGGGTATTTTGAATTTTAAATTACTATTCTATATTTATTCTGACTGACGTCTAGATCCGCCTAAGACCTCTAAATGTAAAACTTGACAATTCCCCTCATTTGATTGTTAGAGGTATAATTAATCTATTGTATTTTCATTTGCTCCTTCAGCCAGCTCGTGTGAAATTTCAGATGTTTTGGGGTAATTACAAAAAGATCGTAACAAGTATGTTTCTTGGAACAAGTCCGGAGTTCGAGATTGGTCTGTACACTCTTTGCTTTATAACTCAGCCTGGTCGATCGTGCCAATGCAAAATAAATGGACAAGATATCCCTATTGCATCACATAAAATCAGCAGCTCCGGATATGTTGGCACAGCCTATTTAAACATTTAAGTAACTAATGTCATCAATAAACATGCTGTTTAAAGTATTGAATAAATGATGTAAACGCCAATATGGGTAAATTTATTTCTTCCATGTCGAGCTTGGAAATATTCGGTTATCGCTTTTTTATTAATCAGTTTATTTATTATTTTATAATATTTATTTCCACAACATTTATAATACATTAATGTCCATGCATTAATATCCGCCAGTACCATAGATTTCCTTATGAAACACGTATTAAATCGTGTAAAGGTCTGTCGTTTTGAGTGGTTCTTAACGTAATATTTATATATTTATTTTTTTACTTAAAAATATTTATACACGGTAGCCTTGTCACCTGTTATTACAAGTAAAAAATTAACAAAGTAAAAAGGGCCTTTTCAAAGGGCCGTGTGCAAAATATAATAACATATTCAATATTCTAGGAACAATAATGATATAAGCTTGCTATATTAAAATATATGTTAAATAAAAATAAAATTATCAGTAATATCTGAATGCAAGTTTAAAAATCATCTAATGTACATTCAAAACGAAGGAGATCGTTTTCGGCTTTAATTGTAGGTAAAACATTCCAGACCTTAGCTCCAATGTATGAAAAAGATTTCTTAAGAAAATTAGTATTAGGTTTATCCAATTGCAACATACCATTATTATTACGAAGGTTATATGTTTCGTTGTAAAGATAACTGGGATGATCTTCAATACTGGGAGCTGAATTACTTAAGGATTTAAAACTATTATGGCAGCTTGCTCAAATCTCCGCACTTTAAGATTTTTCCAATTTAGAGACTTTAAAATTTCTACTGAGCGCACATCATAATTATCACCGGTTATGAACTCAAAATCTCATCCTAATTACAGAAGAAGCTATCTTTGACATCTGAAAGTTACTCCAATATTATTATTCAAACTCAACATTTTCTTGGTTTTATTTTTAGACGGCATTATATGTCTGAACGTGAACTCTAAGGTGAACTTTAAGACAGTAGATTTAAATGTCGAAGTATAGAGAACTATTTTATATTAATATACCCAAAGTTAATCACGCTTTTATATTTTGGAATGTTCTTTCCTGCGTAGCTATAGTTACAATATTCCTTCAGACAACCCTTCATAAATTTCAAGGCACATGTGACTCAATGATATAGTTTCCGCACTACAGCTGTGATTAATAAATTAATGTAATTTAAAACCAAAAGCTTTTAAAACCAAGTCTTGCTTACACTTTAAATAGAGTTTACGTTATCAATTGTCAAATCGGCTTCCGCGAAATTTAATTCTTTTCTACGAACCGGATTAGTTCCCTGCTCTTTTCCAAACACACCAAATTTTTGGAACTTCCAAACCATATTCTCATCAGGATTGTTGCCTGGTATGTAAACAATATCATATCTTGTTTATTCATAGTTTACTCATAACGTACTAATAATTTCAAATATCCATATCTGAGGTTAATTATATTTATGTATACTTAATTATACGTTACACAAGTTAAATTTCGCCATACGAATCCACGCAAAATGTCCGATTTTTATTTTGTTCAATTGATCTCATTCTCTATTAATACATTCGCGATATGTCCTTTACTTTAACCTTGCAAGCCCGTCCTTGCTTTGAGATATTAACAGCTATTGCGCAACAATCTTGTACCCAATCAATATTCGCTTGGTAGAGTTTGTGCGAAGTGGTACTGACTTCTTATACTGAATCAATGAGTGATGTGATTGAGTATGATTCTCTATTACTGTTTGCACTGAAAGAAAAGAAACCACATTGTGTATAATATTATCCGATATGAATTACAATATAATTTTGCTAATTGATTTCTTAAACATTAATAGCCAGCGTCATTTTCCCGCATATCGAGTAGTGAAAGCAGCTCTTGCGTCCATGAACATCGGCAATTTTCTTTTCTTAATGTGTCCTTCACAAAGACTAAAATAAGAGAAGACAACGGCCTTTTTAACCTTAATTTCGACTACTTCGTTTCTTTCCTTCTGGTATGCGGTCAAAATTTTACAGTGTTAACCGAAGCTAAGCCAAATAATGAAAGCCTCGTCAGAATATTTCTCAAATTTTTCTTCGAATTTTAATCTTCTTTATGTAAACGGCGGCGGGGGAATTGCTTGGCCACATTTGTAACCCAAACCTACAATGCTCTCTTATTTAATCGACGAAGCACTACTGTATGGTCTATTCAGTTGCTTATTTGCCTAATAGACGAATGCCGGTACCGACGTCATATTATAGTCAAATCATTCTCATATTAGTTTGTTGGATTTTAAGATGCATTTTCAGATGTTTATTGAAGTTTTCTCTAAGAAGAAAGACCGAGAAATCGCCATCTGAATTTTCCATTATGAATTGTAAGGTTCAAGTCAAAAATACCGCAGCGAATTTGAAATTCTACACTTGTGCCTTTGTAATGTGGTCGCCATGGTTGCTGGACCCGGTGTCACGGTCTCAGCGCTCCCCCAGTCTGAGTACATGAGTACATAGAAGAGCAGCCTTGAGACTGGGGGAGCGCTGAGACCGTGACACCGGTTAATTAAAATATTGCAGAATTTGCCAGTCAGTATGTAATTTAGCTGTCGGGGGTCTTGGCTGAGCAGTATCACATTTTAGTTAAATTCAATTTACATAACTTTGTTTGTTTACTATAGCCTGTTGGAATATACGAATTCTCAAGTTGTCACACACAAGACGTCCAAATTTACAATTATGAGAAAAGGAATATTTTGGTTTGTTTTAACTGTCTTGTTTCAACTGAAGCCAGCCAACACATCTACGCGGTGAGCTCAATCTTTTAATCTTTGTACAAAAAAAGGATTTTTTGTGTAGTTCTTACTTTTTGGTAAATTTTGGCATTTTATTGCAGCTGATGCTAAATCATTTTACTCGTCACGAGAAGAATTCTTGGAATGAAGTATTAAACGTTCCTCGTTAATGACGATGCATAGTTCTGAAAATTTACATTTTTATATATTTACTTTTTTGCCTAAAAACACAAAAGAAATTGTAAAAGTTCTGTTAGGTTCGACGATCACCCTAAAATAGAATCGAAATGTGTTCTTATCCTGTTATTCAACAGATATCTACATTTTATTGCTCGGTGGATGAGAACTTCCATATACTTGGAATTGAAATAATGGGCCGTCTTTTCCGAAAATCTTTTTCAATCTCTTGGTGACAAAGTTGGAGACAAATTATAAAATTTACTTATGACTGTTTATAATTACTTATATTGTTTCTTTATGTTTCAGTCATTCGCGATCGAAGAATGTCGACCTTAGTAATGTGTGCAAAAAGATTTGGAATAGCGAGAAAAGCTACAATACATTTGGAAAAGACTACAAGTTGAATCTTCAAGGTCAAGTCACGTATAAAAAAGAGAAAACAGACAAAGCAGCTTTACCGTTGTTCACTTATCTTGATGAGAAAATCCTCAAAAACCCTACTGTTAAAGCATTCGTTTGTAAGCATTGTTTTAAATTTTAAATTACGTAAGGACCTCTCTTGATCCTTTTGAATGCAGCGCAACAGGCCATGTTTTTTTATTTAAACTACTAAGGAACGTGTTGGCTTTTATGAAATCGCAGCACATCCTACCAATCAATAAACAATAATCTTTTTCATTATAGTGAAAGTGTTTCTTAACGACCCATCTGTCAAATGGAGTATTTTGATATGTTTCTGAGCAGTCGGACCCGAACCTCCCCATTGGCATTAACCACAAGCGGCGAAGATCAGGAGCCGCGCAAGAACGATTAGTGGGGGTTATGTTCATATATTCATGGCACATACCGTAATAACAAAAGAAACTTTTTCGTTTTCAAAAGAAACCAGCAATGCAGAACATGAATATATAAATATACCCCCCTCCACGTATCGTTCTTGCTTTTGAAGACAAATATATTAAAATCATGTTTGAACGTTTTGATGTCTTTTTTGCAACCATAATGACATTTCAGAGTATTTTCTTAACCTGTTGTCCTCTGTTTGCTCGGTTGATAAGGGTAAATTTTAAACAAGCTAACCCATACTGGAGTTTCTTTTGCTTTGTCATGTAATAGCCTGTTGATAGTGCTGTCCAGGTATATCATTAATTTTAGTAATTAAGGTTTAACACAGCACAAGCACCACATCTTTGCTTACATTTCAATAAATTTTAAAGAAAAGAATGCTATTTGAAAAAAATGATTGAAAAAGAAAGGAAACCTAAGATTACATTTATCAACAAAGGGAAATCTTTTGATAATTTTTGCTATCTTGTTATTACTTTGTAGCGAAAGTTAAGTAGATAAAGGACCCCTCAATTGGATGTTTACGTGAACAATTATTTACAATAACAAGCAGTCAATTGAATATTATCAATAAGTTTTAAAAATAATATTGTCCTGGCGCAAAATAATACGTCTGCCACTCGGATACGGCGAGGTCTATTTATAAAAGGAGGACATATCATCTAGACCATATAGACCAAGTAATATAATATGACTTTGGCAATATTCATTACCACAGGTGACATCAAATTATCATTGGTAAACTTAACTAGTGTGAGTAAGTGTAAGATTTTTAAAAAAGAGAAGGTCCCCTTAATATTATAAAAATTGAAGATTTTGAAACGTAGATATTTTCAAAGTAATTCCTTAGAATATTTTACTTTGGCGTACGTTTCGAAATACTAACGCACACGAGATATTTCTGTTATTTTTCAGCCTTGTTGGACAATTATGAACGAAAAGCTGGAGTAACTGAAACCATGACAAAAACTGAGAAAGAGGAAACGTGGAAGTTTATCGATACCATTTCTAAAACTGGTCCAATTTTGGAAGTTCATGAATACCTCCTGCAAAAAGAATTAGTGCCAAAGAAAATGGTAGGAGTTCTTAAATTATTAACGTCATATTTTTTGGCTTTCTAGAACGACCATTTGTAATCTCAAAAAGCAAAGCCATTATTTTTGCAAGACGTATTACCTTATTTATCCCTGTGGCGAATTGTCAAGCCCGCAATAAGCGTTTTGGATATGCTTCCTCTATAATGTGATCTGCTACGGGAAAACGTATTTGCATGCTTTTACGTTAACATCGAAAAATAAAGACGCTTTAACGGTTTTTAAACGCCGTTAAAACGCCGTAAGAAATATTTTGAACACCCCTGGCTTTTCGACCATTGCGAAGGACTATTAGGAGGTTAGACAATCTGAACGCTGATCGTACACTGTTTTAAAGATATTAAACGCCTATTGAAAGCCGTTTAAGAGAAATCAAACGGCACTCGAACGCCGTTCAAAATTTTTAACCGCTGCTAAAGGAATCTTGAACGCTGTTAGGACGCCGTTTACAAATTTTCGAACGCCGTTTGAACGCTGTCAGGACGCCGTGCGAACGCTGATTGAACGCCGTTTTGGAGCGTTCGCAATAGTAATGCGAAAGTGCGTTTTTCAATAGCAGGTCACATAATTATTATGATTTACATAGCAGCGCTGAAAAAAAATAGGAATAAACCTTTATTTATTGTCACCGGCAATAAAACTTACCTTAGCCAGTTTGAAACGGGAAAATATTGGTAAAATATTTGTACAGTTTTATTGTGTCATTTTACACAAGTTACGATAAAATTACCATTCCATTTCCTTGTTGCTGGTCGCTTAGGTAAGCAAGACATCACATGCGGTGCAATAATTATGTCAATATATTGCTAAGTCTCAAATATGTTTTTTCTTTAATAAAACCACCTGTGTAGAGGATTTCTATCGATGTTAAGAAAATTTAGCGAAAGTGATCCTTTGACGATTTAGTTAGGCCATATTTAGAAAGCTTAAGTGTGAAAGTATATCATTACTTCATTATTACTACTTAATACGGTATTGCATTACGCGCAACTCTTCTTGAATTAGCCGGAGATATTTTTTATTGCAAAATGCTTGTTTTTTAACCCGTGGGAACAAATTGCAAAACAGTATTTTATTTGTTGTGGAGGTAATTCATCTACAGCATTCATTAAGATTTTAATTTGAGTTTTTTAAGTTGTTTAATTTATAATGCCGTGAAACACGTATACTTTGAATGTATTGCTTCGTTCTTATTCATATACTCTACGACCCTACTTATGACTTCTTTAAACTTAAGCCATTACACACAACAAACGCCCTTGCAAAAATCATACGGTTAAGTGTTATGATTTGCTAACTTTATATATGGAATAAAGATTCGAGCTCACCGCTGTAATCAAGTTAACGTTACTGCTGGTACCTTCAACAAAACTGCTTTATATACATATAGGGCAGACCTTCCTCCAATGATTTTGTAATTCTACACTCATCTAACATACTATTAACTTCACACGGTCAAAAGTTTGTCCTACACCAAATTCTCGCGAAAATGTAATTAAAGTTACCGTCGTGGATAGCGCGATCTTGCCAGGGTATTGACCAATTAAACAGTGTGTTTCTACCTTTTTATAAATACCCATGTCAGAGCAAAACAAAACAAAATCAAAATATTTTATGCTCGGTTTCGTCAAGTAAATATTTGTGTTATTTTGGAGAGAATATTTCTAGTAATGATAAAAAATTTAAGTTTAGTAAAATGTTTTAAAATATTTATTTAATAGGAACAATTTAAACAAGAATTATTCAAGATATGGTTTAGCGGTTATCGTCGCAAAAGCTCTAATGACTCATCGGGTTTTGAACATGTTTTTATCGGAGAAGTATGGCATAGTAAAGTAACAGGTTTACATAACTGGTTGCAGTTTTACAATCTCGAAAAAGAACACCAGGTTGACTATCTGGGTTATTACGATTATTTCCCCGTCGAGGTAAGATAGTTCACAACATTTTTCTCAATACCAGCTTTTGACTGCATGACATTAATGAATAACAGTTTTTCTAAATACACAAGCTGTTTTTCTATCCAAGTATTCCAAAACTAAGTAACATATTCTTGAAGTGTGTAATGATAAATTATCGCTTTGTATCACTTGTGGCGAAAAATGCAACACCAGAGCTTTTCGGTTGGAAACATGAACTGGCTGACAGCGCATCTACATGACGTAACCCGCCACACTAAATCGCGGTCATAATAAATTAATGAATATTAAATTGTTGTTATTATTTATGTCACGAAATACATGTACCTCGATTTATTTAATTATTTTGCACTGTAAAAAATATTTGTCCGTTATTTCACCCGTAATACCTATTACCGTTGCTATACTTCGTTCTCATAACCAAAAGTAATTAATGGAATCTTACGTGGAGTATAAGCCAATCCTTAGATTAAAGTACTGTATAAGTACTGTATGAGTAAGTGGTGAGATTTCAGTAGCAAATAATAGCATTTAAGTATTTTGACTGGTTAGTCAATTCGTTAAGTAATCTAAAGTCATCATTTGCGATAAAAGTTGTTATTAATTTAATTAAAATTATATTTAATATTTTTTAATGTATTAATAATCTTATATAATTATATTTTAATGTATCAATAATACTGTTATCTACGCCAGTTTCGGTGAGGTTTAAATATTAACCCTCCCCCACCACGACGCGATAAATCAAAACTAACCAACCAAACAATTAAATATTTTATAGAAGGTACAGGTCATTTACTACGCTTTGATATCAGTAACAATAATTTTTTTTCAGCCAGTTCGCTTGAAGATTCAATTCCTTTGGGGAAGATACAGAAAGATGCAGTCTAGCATTTTTCTTGGAACCAGTCCAGAATTCGAGATAGCGCTTTATACATTGTGTTTTTATATGCGCGAGGGAAAAGGATGTCGTTGTAGAATGAATGGTCAAAAAATCTCTGTCACGACACATAAACATTTACATTCCGGATTAATCCGTGCTGCTTTCCCCAACAGTTAACCCTAAAGAAGTTGTCGAACAACCATCAAAAATGTTAAATTAATAATACCATTAAGTGGAATTTGGACTGGTGATAGCAAAAATCAAATAAAAAAGGGTTGTACATCGATAAAATAAAAGATCTTTAACGTTCAATTAAGTATTGTTTCGTTCTAATTTTAGTTGTTGTGCACATAGGTTCCATTTAATGGGCAAATAACATGGTAGCCGGAGGGTGGTAGTACTATTTTCCGGACACGACATCTATTTCGGGCACTCTAAAAGTTAACCCCGCAGAGCTGTGAACTTCAGCACAGCACATTTGATTTTTGTCGTCTAAATGGTAATAATACAAACACGCTTCTAAAAGTGGGAAAAATTTGCAAAAAGGAAACGGCGCCTAGAACAAAAGATTATTAAAACGTTGGTATACGTGTGTATATTGGGGAGATGGCGAATACCTTTCCAGCCATTAATTCAGTTAAATATAATGGAGGACACATTTCAACAGGATATCATCCTCATTCTTTAAACCAGGATTTGATAAGGCAGATTAAAAGAAGTGAAGAATATTAAGATTTCGAACTACAAAATAGCAATTTATTATCATCATGAATTTTTAATAATTAACGTCCCATAAATTTGCCATATCAAATACATGCGCCATCAAATTTTTTCTTGCATTTCAATTTCAAATCTTCAGCTCCAGTAACATGCCTACGTTATCCAGCATATTCGTTCACTATATCCGGCCCAGTGAAACAGGTTGTTGTATATAGGGTTTTAAAATAGTGTCCATTTGCGGTAGAATGGTAGTAACAGTGAATAGTAGAAACAGTGTAACGATAGGCCTGGCACTTCCTTGGGACGCTTACAAATTCAAGCGAAGACAACAGTGGCAAAAAAATTAAAGTTTTTGGTTTAAAGCAGTAAAAATTTGACCCGTCAAATCAGACTTGTGCGAAAAAACTGTCCACACGGTTCAAAGGAAGCCAAGAGACGTTCTCAAAAGTGTTTGGGACGCCAAGTAGAGCATTTCAAAACCTCGTGAAAAAAGTATACAGCAGGTAAATGATATCAACAATAAAATCTTTACTTTTTATAATGGTGCACTCAGCGTCAGTGTAGCTTGTAGTCGCTTCATATTAAAATGACAGAGTTAAGATGGTAAAACATCTCTTCAGAAGATGATAGATCTTCCAACGCCCGGCAACGGCAGCACTGATATCTGTGATGAAAAGGAGGATAAAAACAGCTTTCTCATTGAAAGCTCAGATAAATCGTTCACGGCCGTGCTAATTTGGGCCAAAGTACACCAGCGACGAAGAGGCCAAATAATCGTAGCGAGGAATAACAAAATGAAAATTACGAAGATCTGTTAACTAACATAAACTAAAGAGTAAAAGACGTAATGGCTAAACTGGTGAGAACTTAAGTAGAGACAAATTTGTATTTCGAGTGATTTCAAGTGATTACAGTTCTGGTTGTCATTGTCTAAAGCGTAAAATATACGCTTGTCATGAATGTGGTTATATAATACGATTGACATTTCATTTTCAAATTTGTGAAATTAATTTTGTAACTGTAGTTGTGGCTACTGCCAGATTTTAGAGAGAAATAGCGAGTGCAAAATCCAAATGCTTAAAGATAACTGGGTGTATTCAACGTTAACAAAAAATCATAGTGTAGTACAAAAAGTAATAACATTTTATTTTGAAAGGATTTTAGCAGGGAAACCAAGTGAGAAAGCGCGAAAAAGGTGTATTCATGTAAGACAAAATAAATCCTGTTTCACGTTTACATTTATTTTCATTTGGATATCTGTTTACTTTTTTTATTTAGCATTCGATAAACTTAACCAAAAAGTTCTACAACTAACTAATTTACTATGAAGAAATACAATTTTTGAAACAAATTTGGAGTTGTTGGTTCCCATAAACGTTGTCTTTTGAAATTGTTCTAAATAACTCTTCAGCATTATGTTCAAGTAATTATTTTTACCCAGTTTTCTTATACCTAGGTTAATATGACATTTATTATTTTCTGTCGTTTTTTCGTTGTGGGAAGCACGGATATTTTTCTCAATTACTTGAAAAACAAAAAGTTGATAATACTCCAGCTCGTTTTGAGTAATGAACCAATGTCATGGCAAAGTTCGATTTTTATTTTCGCTGTATAAGAAATGTTTTACAGCGACAGGGGCTAAGATTCATAATATGCAATGCCGCCGAAGCAGCATACACCTAAAAACTAATCAATTATAGTTTTATTTTCTTCATTCCAGTGAATCCGAGTGAGTTATTTGCAGCGAACGAAAAAAGATAGGTAATCGCAAGAACTGTTCGAAGCTAACTGGGTTTAAAAACGGGAGACAGGTCGACATTATTAAGGTACAGAGATAAAACGCCACGGAAGAAATTCCTATGCCAACGTAGCTATTTAGCTATTTTAGCTATTGTACGCCATTGCTACCTAGTTGTTCTTGCTCAACACTTTGTTATTTTAGCCTTTATCAGTCGAGTACTTAGGATTCGCTAATTTAATAATTAACTCGGTTGTATGCCCCAAGTAATTACGATTTCATCGTCACAACCACTTCCTTTGATAGTTGATTTCTAAAAGGCAGTATTTAATACAAGACCAAAAAGCGGAAAGGTGGTAGACTGTCATATGTGTGAAACGTTTTATTGACATTTCGAGCGAAGGCCCTTCATTATAGCACTTTATGTTTTTTTCTAGTGGTTTAAAAGCTGCCTTTATGGCTACATAGAATATTTTACCCTGAAAAAATACTTTGCAAGACAGGATCTGAAACTATATTCTGTGTCGCTCTTTAAACGTTCTTAGTAGACATTGTGGCGTTTCACTAGTTCAATCAGTTTCCCTAGCCGGGATTCCGTTGGGTTTTATTAACCAAGTTTATCAAACTTTGGAGGCTTAAAGTAAAGACAACAAGTTTAGTTTCAAAGATGCTGTTGGTTTTATTTTTACTTTCTTTTCACGAGATTCCGTATATTCTATTTGGCGTAAACAACATTAGAGAATATCTGGCCGAGCTTTTACTGGCTTTCTTTGACCTTTGCCGCCAGTTTTTCCGCACTATTCTGATTTGATGGGTCAAATCTTTACAGTTTTAAACCAAAACGTTTGATTTTTTTTGCAACTGTTGTCTTCGCTTGAATTTGAAATTTCCGTCTTATCGTTTTTTGGCTATTTTGAGCAGTAGCTATATGGCGGTTGAATATCAGGTTGAGACAGAGCGAGCACAAAAACGCTATGATTTTAAATGGAGCTAAAATTCACTTGGACTCAATGACGTCAAAATGACCGCTGATGTCATTTCTGCTCCTGCGTTGAAAAAATCGGGGAGCAGGTTTTCGATGTTTACATGGATTTTTTTCAAAAAATAGGTAGAATTGAGAATAATGACTTATAATACGTTGCATTTCTCCCTATTTTGAACAAATAATCAAATTTTCATTTTTGGCCGGAGTTCCCCTTTAAAAAGTATTAGCTTTAGTTACCATCCAAAGACAGCAAAAACTGTGTCGGCAGAAAGTATCGGAAAACATTATTCGCAGTATAACAATTTTCAATTTGGAGTCACATTAAGCAGAGTCGATCAACTTATGCTGTACCGCTAGTCATTGTACTTAAATATTATGTTCATCATGTGGCGTTTTATGCATGTTTAGAAAATTATTTACTGCGAACACAATCTCTCAGGCAGGATCATTTTCTGTTAATCTCATTCATTAAACCACACAAAGCGATTAGCCCGTCGATGGTCGCTGGATGGCTTAAGTCCGTGTTGACTAGCGGTGGTTTAAACGTTATGTTATTTACACCTCATTCCACCAGACCGGCTGCGTCTACGGCAGCGTAGTTGGCCAACGTACCTATTGTTGACATTTTGAAGGGGGCCATGAGAGTTTTACTACAAGCCTGTATTGAGTTAAATCCATGTGTACGCTATAGCAACCATCATTGTTTGTAATGTCCCAATTGAAAATATATTTTAATTTCTGCATAGTTGTATGAATTATATGTTCTCGCGTGTCTCAAGTGAATTGCAGGCTTTGAAAACTTCATGACAGTCCGTTGGTTACGATTTATGGGATAGAATTGTAATTTACACGGCTTGATCAGTGTTTATATCATATTTGATCGCGGTTGGCGTCAATCTTGTTCATGTTTGATATCAATGTTGTTCGAGGTTGACGTATCATGGTTGATCAAGGTCGATATCAAGTATGATCATGCTTGATGAAGCATGATATGAAGTTGATCAAGGTTGATGAAATATCAAGCTTGATCAAGGTTGATGCATCATGTGCGATCCTGGTTGATGTGTCAAGCATGATTTATCATGATGCCATCAAGCATGATCAAGGTTGATAAACCATAAACCTTGATCAAGCTTGATGTGTCAAGTTTCATCAAAGTGATCGCTCGTCAATTCTTAATCAACCTTGATATCAATGTTGATCAGAGGTTGATAAGCTATCAACCTAGATCAAGCATGTGATATTTTTAGCTGTGTTTGCGAAACTAACCTGTTCAGGGCTTTTATGCAGCTACATTTCTTTTTCTGTGCTGCGGCACCTTCGATGACCCGGATTTAAAATAAAGGCGACATGTCACTCCTGTTGTTCGTTCTTCATGTCAGTGCTTGGTTACTACATTTTATTTGAAAGAATCTCTGTCAAACTTCAACTTAAGGTAATTTTGTTGATCTTCCAATTGGCTACGGTCGTTTACGAAACGACAATTTGCGTCAACTTGCTCTAGCATGGTTAAACTTGAACTTATTTTCTCATTTAAACATTTTCATTCTTTTTCATTTAAACATTCTCATTTAAACATTCTCATTTAAACAAACAGGCTGAAACACTAGCACGCTTTAAAAACCTTTTAGCAACCAATTTTTAGATTTTTATATTTCAATGCTTAT